>JAJPUD010016590.1:0-33644 GCA_023553655.1 Myrmecobius fasciatus
CTGTGTAATTCTAATTATTGATCCTCGGTATTTGAATTGTTTCTTTCTAGCTGCTAGCAGTATCTGTCCCTTGGTGCTATAGTCCTGAAATTTAGCCACGATATTCCTTGGGGTTTTAATTTTGGGGTCTCTTTCCGGAGGTGATCGCTGAATTCTTTCAATGGTGATTTTGCCCTTTGATTCTACAATCTCAGGGCAGTTTTCTTTCAGGATTTCCTGGAAGATAGTGTTTAGATTCTTTTTTTTCATCGTGGCTTTCAGGAAGTCCAATAATCCCTAGATTATCTCTCCTAGATCTATTTTCCAAGTCAGTTGTTTTTCCTAGGAGATATTTCATATTTTCTTCTAATTTTTCATTTTTTTGTTTTTGTTTGACTGATTCTTGAAGTTTTAGTGAGTCATTCACTTGCATTTGTTCAATTCTTATTTTTAAAGTGTTGTTTTCTTCAGTTACCTTTTTAAGCTCCTTTTGTAACTGGCCAATTGAATTTTTTTGTTCATTGCACTCTTTTTCCACTTCACTAATTTTATTTTTCAATAGATTGGTGTCTATTTCATATCTCTTTTGCAGGGCATCATATCCTTCTTGCAAGATACTGTATCCTTCTTGCACTAATTTCAATTTATTTTCCCATTTATCCTCCAGTTCTTTTATTAGGTTCTTTAAGCAATCTTCCAGAAAGGCCTTTTGAAACTGGAACCAGTGATGGTCCTTGCTGATTCCCTCTGGAGTTATGTCTAATGGAACCTCTGGCTTTGGGGTCTTCTCTTTCTCTTTGTAAAAGCTGTCTATGGTGAGAGCTCTCTTTTGTCTCTTCATATATACTTAAGATAGCTCTTTCTTTTACATTATAAATATCTCTTTAAGGTAGGGGAAAAAAAAGGAAAAAAAAAAACGGCTGAAATGGCCAGCTGAAGATTTTGCCCTGAGGCGCTTCGGCGAATTAATTTAAGGTGCTGGGCCGGTGGGGGCTAGGACTAAGCCCGAATTACTCCTTAAACAAGGTAAGTTTGCCAGAACACCTGCCCCCAATCAGGGCAGAGTGTCCCGAGTGCCTCAGATAAACTCCAGATGTTTGGAATTTGGAGTTTGGAATTTGGAGTTTTTTTGCCAGTCTGAGCTGAGCTGAGCTGAGTCCCACCCTCACTTCCGGCCTCCACCAGAGTTCTCTATCACCAAAGTCCTCTGTTTATCCCTCTGTCCGAGCTAGACAAACCTGATGTGAAGTTTTTCAGAGATATCTGCAAGCAGTATCCAAATATTTCCTGATTCGTTGACTTGAAGATCAGTTCAGAGGCTTATTTTATTGTTGATTTGAGAGAAGTTCAGAGGAGGAAGCAGAGAGTCACCCTTTCACTCCGCCATCTTGGCTCCACCCCCTCTGCTGAGCTTCTAAGTTGCTTCAGCTGGAAAATGTTTTAATGTGTGTTTCTGTTTAGACTCATTATTTAAAAGAATTTAGAACAATTTTGGGGAGGTGTTGAACAAATTCCTGCCTTTACTCTGCCATCTTAGCTGTGTCTCTCTAGTGATTTCTTATAAAGACTAAGTAGAAATTATATTCAATCTATTTCTATTATTTTCTTGTTCTCTAAAACTAATTTCAGATAGTGCATAATATGAAAACTAAAAAGTCAAATGTGTATTAACTAAGTAAAGCTTTATAATTATATTTCTGAATTTTTTGCATAATACAAAATCATGCCATATTACAAAATCTGCATAAATATTCTATAAATATTAATTGGTGAAGATGAAATCATTTGGCAGCTCATTTTCACTTAGTTACACAATAAAACACCTAATTAGAAGACATAAGGAAATATGATTCTTTATCTCTGAATGATAAGAATACAATTTAGTGTTTTATGGAGACTAATCTACAAAATCAGAATAATCTGGGTTATCCATCTGCTGAAACATATGCTAATAGTTCAAATAGCATTGGCGATAGGGAGACCGCAGTTGCTAAATAAAACAGAACTTCTAGAAGACTAACACAACATTGCTATATTCTTTTGATTGTATTCTAGTTCAAATATGTCTTCACATTCAGTTAAAAAATATAGCTAAGGAAGGTAAAGAGTAAAATTGAAAATGATACATTAACAATTGTTTCCAACTTATGTAGAGGTAAAAATTTCATGAAGATAGACATTGTAGTCATTATTATAATTTACTTTCAAAAGTTAATGAAGTAAATTATCACAAATCATTTTAATGCACATTATATTATTAAAGAGTTTGGGAAAGGGAGGAAAGAAGGAAGATATTCTCATTTCCGGGAATTCAGCGAGTATTTGGACTTAGAAGCAAGAAGTGGCTGCAGTCCAAAACTTGAAGTGGATGCTGGTAAGCTGAGATCCAAACTAACTAGTAGGTTTGCATAGGGAGAGAGACATCTGGTTAAGTACTATGCCCTTGACACTGCAGACTCATATGATGGGCTTGAAGCACAATTTTCTCATTTCCTGAAGTGTTTGGTGTTTTTACTCAGAAGGAATTACTGTATTTCTACCTACAGAAGGAATTACTGTATTTCTACCTACGAAAGCCAGATAGGTAGGATGCTTAATCTCCACCTATGTTCAGGTATGTCAAAATATTTATATTTCACTATATCCAGAAATAACTAATTTTCTACAATTTCCTAATTCAGTTTCATGGATAGTAAGATAACGATGTAAGTCTGTTGCTGAAGTTCCCAACTCTCCCCTTCTATATTCCCTTTAAGTCCAATGAAATTGTTTCAGGAAGGAAATATCAAGACAGATTAACAGACACTCTAGAGCATTATTTGATAACCCTGACTTGCTATTTAGGGTTCTTTTGAGTTAGTATACAATATTTGAATGTCATACTAAAGATAACATTAAAATTAGTGATATCCACTAAAATTCCATTTTCCTATAAACCTGCTGAAGGAGGCAATAGCTTTTCTGATGGGATAGCTGGTGGATGGGATATTTGTGGCTACAGGGATAAGCTTGAGGCAAGGGTAGCTGTACAGAAAAATTTTGTCTAGTGTGCATCCTTGGCAAAACAATTTGGTAGCCATTTTCTTCTCTGAAATCCACAGGAAAGGTATATGTTATGTTATGTTACTGCAATGATTCAAGATAATATGTGACCCACAACTATTATCACTTTAATATTGTTATTCAGAACTTCAGGGGAGGGAGGAGATAATATGACTGAGTAAATCAAGGAAGCTGATTGAACTCTCCAGTTTCCTTCAAAAACAACATGAAACCGAGCTTCTGAACAGAGACTGATGGAATGAAATCACTCTAGCTCAAAATGAATTGGAAAAAACTTTAAGAAAGAGCATGTTAATTGGGGTGAAAAGGGGTGTTCAGCTCAGCTCAGAAAGATTCTGAGAAAGGTGGAGAGAGGGTCATAATTGCAGCAAATCAGCAACTAATAAGCTCATTCTTGGCTCAGTAGAAAAGCAGATCGGTAGGGTAGCTCCCAATTTCAGTTCAGGAGGTAAACTAGGAAATGAGGTTATTTCCTGAAAAGAGTAGGCAAAGTTACTCCCTGCAACAAAAAAAAGCCCCTTTGCTCAAAGCCAAGGCTCAGATCTGCACAAGAAACTTAGGATAGTGCCCTCTTCACCCCAGGAGCAGAGCTTGCCCATTAAAGGTAAAAAAAAAAAAAAAGAGGAAATACTAACAAAGAAAAGGAAATAAAATAAACAAGAAATAGAAAAGAAGCTTGATCAAAGAAAGTTACTATGGTGACAGGGAAGACCAAAACACCAACTCATATGGGGACAAAATGTCCATAAAGGAAACCTCAAAGAGTAATATGAATTGATGTCAAGCCCAAAGACCTTCTTGGAAGTGCTCATAAAAATTTTTACAAAGAAAATAAGAGAGATAGAAGAGAATATGAGAAAATAAATGAGAGGTATGCATGATAGAGTCAACAACTTGGAAAAGGAAGGAAAACAATTGACTGAAGAAAACAGCTCCTTAAAAAATACAATTGGCCAAACTTAAAAAAAATTCTCTGAAGAAAACCACACTTTCAACACATAATTATGAAATGGAGAAGACATACAAATGCTAACTGAAGAAAAATTACACATTAAAAACTAGAATGGGGTAAATGGAAGCAAAGGACTCTATGAGAGAAAAAGAATCTGTCAAACAAACAAAAAAGAATGAAAAAAAATGGAAGAAAATGTGAAATACCTCATTGACAAAACAACTGGTCTGGAAAATAGATCCAGAAGAGACAATTTAAAAATTATTGGGCACCTAAAAGTCATGGCCAAAAAAGATCCAGGATAGCATTCTTCAAGAGATCATTAAGGAGAACTGCTCCAGTATTCTAGAAACAGAAGGGGAAATACTCATTGAAAGAATTCATTGATCATTTTTGGAAAGAGATCCCACAAGGAAAATGCCAAGGAACATTGTTGCAAACTCCACAAGTACAGCCTCAAGATAAAAATACTACCAACTGCCAGATAAAAACAATTCAAATATCAAGGAGCAATGATCAGGATTATCCAGGATCTGGTAGCTTTTATTAGAAAGAACTGAGGGGCCTAAAATACCATATTCCAGAAGGCAAAGAACCTAGGGTTACAACCAAGAAATAAAAACCCAGTGAGACTCAGCTTTATCTTTGATGGGAGCAGATCGATCTTCAATGAAGTAAAAGACTTTCAGTTATTTCTATTGTAAAAACCAAAACTAAACTGAAAATTTATTTTACAAACATAGGACTCAAGAGAAACATACAAAGGAAAATGGGTGGGGAATAAAGATTACTTAAAGGTTAAAATGCTTACATCCTTAGATGGGGATATGATATTTGTATATCTTAAGAATTGTATCTCTCACTGATAGAAAAGGGGCCATTACATGGACTAAGGGTGTGACTGTGAATGGACTTTGATGTGATGATATCAAAGAAAAATACATTAAAGAGTGAGAAAACCCTAGAGAATCAACTAAAAAACTATTAGAATTAATCCACAACTTTAGCAAAGTTGCAGGATACAAAGTAAATCCACACAAATCATCAGCATTTTTATACATCACCAACAAAATGCAACAGCAAGAGATACAAAGAAAAATTCCATTCAAAATAACTATCAATAGTATAAAATATTTGGGAATATAGCTGCCAAGGGAAAGTCAGGATCTATATGAACACAACTACAAAACACTCTCCACAGAAATAAAGTCAGATTTAAACAATTGGAAATACATCAAGTGCTCTTGGATAAGTCGAGTCAATATAATAAAGATGGCAATACTACCTAAAGTAATCTATCTATTTAGTGTTATACCAATCAAACTCCCAAGATATTATTTAACTGACCTAGAATAAATAACAACAAAATTCATCTGGAAAAACAAAAGGTCAAGAATTTCAAGGGAATCAATGAAAATAATGCAAATGAGGGTGGCCTAGCTGCACCAGATCTAAAACTATATTATAAAACAGTGGTCACCAAAACCATTTGGTACTGGATAAGAAATAGAGTAGTGGATCAGTGGAATAGGTTAGGTTCACAGGACAAAATACTCAATGACAATAGTAATCTAGTGTTTGATAAACCCAAAGACCCCAGTTTTTGGGATAAAAACTCACTATTTGACAAAAACTGCTGGGATAATTGGAAACTAGTATGGAAGAATTTAGGTATTGACCCACACCTAACACCATATACCAATGTAAGGTCAAAATGGATTCATGATCTAGCCATAAAGAGTGATATTATAAACAAATTAGAACCATGTAGGATAGTTTACCTCTCAGACCTGTGAAGGGGGAACGAATTTGTGACCAAAGAAGAACTAGAGGTTCTCATTAATCACAAAATAGATGTTTGACTATATCAAGTTAAAAAAGTTTTTGTACAAACAAAATGAATGCAGACAAGATTAGAAGGGTAGCAGTAAACTGGGAAAATATTTTCACATCCAAAGGTTCTGATAAAGGCCTCATTTCTAAAATATATCGAGAATTGACTCAAATATATAAGAATTCAAACCATTCTCTAATTGATAAATGGTCAAAGGATATGAACAGACAATTTTCAGATGAAGAAATTGAAACTATTTCTGGTCACATGAAAAGGAGCTGAAAAGGAGAATTTTATCACTTTCTGTGAATATCTCCATGCATTTTGTTTTCCTTCTTAGGTTGTTTTTTCTTCTTCTCTTTCTAGATCTGATGTTTCTTATGCAGTAAGATAACTGTATAGATATGTATACATGTATTGTATTTGTCATATAATTTATCCTATTTAGCATGTATTGGATTACCTGTCATCTGTGCTTGGGGGGTGGGGGGAAGGAGGGGAAAAGCTTGGGGAAAAAATTTTTGCAAAGGTCAATGTAGAAAAATCACTCATATCTTTTGTAAAGAAAAAGCTTTATTAACAAAAAATAAAACCAACATCAAACATTCTTTGTAATGGAGACAAATCAGATACATTCCTGACCCGACCCGCGGGCCTCGACCTAGGGGTGCCTGAGATCTCGCATCGGCCTGTGAGCCAAAAAGGCTGGGGAGGCTTCAACCTGGGGATGGGCCGTGAAAGGAAAGAATGGAGACCATTCTGTATAAGGGCAGAATAGCTCGTTTATTGAGGCTCAGTACAGGGTTTTTATACATTGTGTATCAAAGTAAATTTTCATATAACAAAGGATGTAACATCTGTTGACCATTTGTCAGGAAATTGAATAAGGGGAGGAATCTTTGTGTATGTGTGACTTCTTGAAGCAGGATGCCTGCTTGACACTTTTTTGAGGTATTTGATCATATCTTGCTTCCTGGTATGCACTTTTTGGGGGCAGGGGTTCGGTGATGTCTCTTACAGTCTCTTTGTCTCCAACACATTCCCAATAAGATCATGGGTGAAAAAAGAATGCTCTTCATTACCACTATTATTCAACATCGTACTAGAAATGTTGACTTTAGCAATAAGAGAAGATAAAAGTTGTAGGAATTAGAATAAGCAATGAGGAAATAAAACTATCATTCTTTGCAGATGACATTATGATATTCTTAGACAATCCTAGGAAATAATCCAAAAATCTTACTGGAAACAATTCACAACTCTAGCAAAGTTGCAGGATATAAAATAAACCCATAAAAATCATCACCATTTTTCTACATTGTTGACAAAGCCCATCAGCAAAAAATAGAGAAATTTCATTTACAATTATTGTGGACATAAGAAAAACTTGGGGGTCTACCTGTCAAAACAAATCCAAGAAATATATGAAAATAATTACAAAACACTTAAATAAAGTCAGATCTAAACAACTGGAAAATATCAACTACTCATGGGTAGGGTAAGCTAATATAATAAAAATGACATTTCTGCCTAAATTGTTCTACTTGTTCAGTGTCATAGCAATTACAATCCTAAAAGTATTTTAGAGAGCTAGAAAAAAAAGTTACCAAATTTATCTGAAAGTACAAAAGGTCAAGCAAATCAAGGTAATTAATGAAAAAAATACAGTGAATAGTGGCTTAGCAGTACCAAACCTAAAACTATATTATATAGCAGCAGTAATCAAAACCATTTTGTACTGGCTAAGAAATAGATTGTTGGATCAGTGGGATAGAATTTTTCTCTTTTGCTCTGATTTTTTTCTCCCAAAATGATCCATAAAGCAATGTGTATTAAAATAGATTTAAAAAAAAAAGATTTGCTATTCCATGGAAATAGAATGAGTCTCAAATTCATGACTCTATAATTACTTGCCTTTAAAATTCAAATGTTTTATTGTATTTTTATTTATTTTGTTAAACATTTCCCAATATCATTTTATTCTGGTCCAGTCTGAAATCTGGAGTATTGAGAGTGGCTCACAGCAACATTTTTATACCTCTTTTCTATGGTCTAAAAGACAGCCTAGTTTCCAGGTTTGATTTTTGTGACTGAATATGGCTACATAAATAAGTCTGATTCAAGTCCTAACCACACCATCAAGCATTTATGGATACCTTTACACATTGATTTTAATTTCCTTTACTGTAATATAATGCTGTTTTACACACACACAAACACACACACACACACACACAAATACATACACGTTTTGTTCCTCTTTCTACATTAAGGTCCCTTATTTCAAGGACTATGATTTGTATATCTTTTGTTTATCTGGAAGTCAAGCACACAATAAGTACCCCCAAACTGATAAGAATATAGGCTTCACTTATATATGTATATTTCTTTACATAGATATATCAATAGATAGATATAGAAAGTTTGTATATGTACACATTATATATATGTATATATATATATATACTTATATAGTTATGTATATATGTATATGTATATACACACATTTTACCAATATATAAATATATGACATTGGGACATGGATTGACTGCCTAGTCTGGTATAGATACAAGTAATTTTCTCCCCAGAAAACATTTAACAGAATAGAGTATAAGTTTGCTGAAATCATTGATTATATTCTATATCAGGAAAACACCATGATTCAAGATTAAAACTGGAAGTTAAAAACATGAAATAATTCATGTTTTTAGGGGAATTAAAATTCCCCTAATGAAATGAAGGAATATATGGAATATAGAATACTTACTTCTCATATAATTTCTATTTCATTTTAGACTTTTTAAAAAAAGAAATAAGCATTATACGTAAAAATTAAACAGACAGCTAGATTGCACAGTGGTTACAGCATCCTCCCTGAAATCAAGAATAACAGGTCAAATCCAAGCCCAAATACTTACTATTTCCTAGCTACGTGAGCTTGGGCAAGCCACTTATTCTCAATTGCCTCACAACAACCAAAAAAGAAAGAAAAGAACATTATGGGATTTGTAAAGAACTTAGTCAAATAATTTGACTTTAAACAGTAGCCAAATGCAAAGTGATTTTGTGATTTGCACAATTATTTTTATTAATAGTGCATTTTCAATTGTTTAGTTGAGTAACTTTTGTAAAATATGAGAAACTTTTGAGAAGCATTTAACTAGTGCCCAAAATTTTGAAGAAAAGGATGACACGTAATTTTGATGATAAAAAAATATTTAAGTTATTTATACAATCTTTAAAAAAAAACTGCAAGGCTGACTAATTTATAAATTATGCTTTTGTTGCTACCCTATTTTTAAGATTTGAGGCTAAAATGCTTTTAACTGGTAGATAAAGGAAAATGACAACAATTTCCAGGCAATAGTCATTAACTGACTTCTTTGAATATTTATATAAGTTGCCTCCTGCATACTCCATTTCTTTCTCTTACTTCAATATTATCCACACTCAGGCTCAAAATTTCACTCTATCCTTCTACAGAAATGTAATCACACTTTTTCTTTCTGTTAACAGGCCTACCTGTTGTCATTTTTCCTAATGTACCTCTCATTAGGCAGAAAAAATTGAAGGGAACCAGATTCATTGTATTTCTAGATAATTTTAGAGTCCAGAAATATAAGATGGAGAAAAAGTAGAAAAAGAGATCTATATCTATGGAAAAGAGACAGATGAAAAGGAAGAACATTAGCAGTAATTAGGGAGGGGGGAAAAGAGTATAAGTCTAGGTCAGTTATCTAAGATGCACAACTCCTTAGGTTTTTCAGTATTTGCTCCACTTAATAGAAAGCTAAGCCTCATAAACTTACCTATGATCTATGTTAATCTATATTATCAGTAAATTTTATGCTTGCTTAATAATACTTAACACTCTGCCATTTAAAAAAAACAAAATTGAAAAAAAAAGTTTTGGACCTGAAAGCAAGGATGTGGGATGTTTGATCTTGATAAGTATTTGATGATTAATATTTGGTTATAATAACAGCAACGATTTTTAACTTTCTACCCAAATTTTGCCCCCATACTAGAAGATTTCAGCATACACATACTTTCTGAAACATTCCAACTTCCAATTTCCTCAATTTATTAATTTCTCATGAATGACTTTTTCTCTCTACCTCAAAACAAATATAGAAATGCCATATCTTAATCTTTGTTGTCACCCACAATAATTCAATTTCCATGTACATAAACTGCAATTCTTTTTCTGATTATAATACTTTATCATTTTCTTCATGACCTTTAATTCTGCCACTCTCAGTTCTTTCCCAGATCACCATTTTTGTATTGGAAACACTATTTTTGAGCTGTTGACAAAATAGCTTAAATCAACACTATTCTCTGTATTTGGGCCCTTTGCTTGCTTATCCTTTCACTGAACACTGGTCACCTCATCTTCTATTATCTGCCACCTTTGCTCCTATTCAAGTACTGATAAATGTAACTGGATCAATATTAAAAAAAATTGATTAGATCTACTGCATATTTATGTTACATAAATTCAACTTGGACCTCACTGAAATAAGACTATACTTTTACAACATCCTGACTCAAATTTGATCCCTCTCACTACATTGGCTCTTCCAAATGTTTCTATCTCCCCTCTTACACTTTCTGTGGGAAAATGTTGCCTCATATTTCTGTAACAAATTGAGGCAATTTACTGACAACTTCCTTTTCTCTCCTCCTCTGTATCTCATGTCATTAAAATGGTTTCTTCTTTATACTTGATTGACTTTAAGAAGAGGCCTTTCTCTTTGCAAAGGCCAACTCAATTACATGCATCGTTGTTTGCCTTTTCTAACATAGTGTCACCTCTATCATTCCCATACTTTTCACTAATTTTAAATTCCTTCTGCCTCTGGCTATTTTCTTGATGCCCACAAATATGTTCATATCTTCCACATTAAAAAACAAAACAAAACAAAAAAAAAAAACTTCATATGATGTGACTATTACTTATAGGTGTAGTCCTATAATTCTCTTTGGGAGTAAATTATCAGTAACAGTTAACTAGTGTTTATTAAGAAAAAAATCATACGAGATTAAACTAATTTCTTTTTGTAAGAGAGTAACTAGCTGAATAAAATCTTAATCTAATTCCTATCCAGCCTCATCCATTCAATAAATAAAAAAAAATATCAAGGATAAAAGGGTGATTGTGAGATAGGTCAAGAACATTGAGGATTGAAAAAAGGCCACTGGATTTGTCAATTAAAATATTATTGATGATTTAGGGAGAACAATTTCAGTGGAATAAAACAAATAATAGATATTTAAGAAGAGAGAGTAGATTGGAAGTTGTAGTATACTGTAGATTATATTGAAAAAGATTTTGCCATGAAAGGCAAAAAAAGGTATACAGAGTTATTGTCATTCATTTATAGGTAGATGCTTACTACCCATTGTGAACATGAGTATTTGGTGATCTGTAAAATGAAAAGCAACTACATCCTAGAAATAAAGATTTTCTTTTGAGATTATAAAGGAAAAATTAGAAAGCAATATTAGCAATAAAAATAATGCTTACAGTTGACAATATTGCTATTATTATCATTGTTCCTTTTTTCCAAATTATCTCTCTGAAGTTTTAAGTGTTTATTTTGATTGGACCTGAAAGGTCTCTTAATCATAAGGCTGACCACTCTTAGTAGAAATACCGTTTTCTGGCCTATCATAAGTATATTCTTATCTCTTTGAAGGCTTTCTCTTTACAACATGAAAAAAGAATGCTTTCCTTTCATACCATCTCTGATGGCTATATATTCTTATTTTTCTCCCATTGATCCTCATATTATCCTTCATATTAAAGCCCTTTCACTAGATTGGTCATGCTCTTCTGATTTCATTCTGGTTTATCAATATTTTCCTAAAATGTATTCCCAAGGAATAAACACAATTCTCTAGATAGGTCTTAAACAAAGAAGCAAATACTAGGACTATCACCTTCAGCAAGTAGAATATTGTGCTTTTTTTTTAAGGAACAAGAACTGAATTTGGAAACAGAAGACTTCAGTTTGAACCTTGATTGCCTTTTATAATCTCTATGACTGTGGGCAAATTATTAAATGTGTTTAAGTCTCAGTGACGAATATATACAATGAAAGGATTTACATTAGTTAACCTAAAATCTTTTAAAGTTACAATTCTGATATTATAATACTCCGAATGCATTAGTAATTTTGACTGCCATGTTCCAATGCTGATTCATACTTGCAATACATCAGTGTGTCCACCCCCTGTCCTATCTACCCACCAGATCATTAATAGAGAATTAAGATGTTTCTTATTTTTCAGTTTGTTATCATATACCCCCACTGTGTTATCCTGAGCAACAGGACAGATGGGTTAATTAGAAACTCAGTTAGAGAAAGATTTTTGAGAATAGAAACAATATTCTTAACACACCACATGGATAGATTTCTTATAATGAGAATGGTTATGGAAGCAGGTAGGAAAATATCTATTTGCAGGAAGGAATAACATAACAGATTTTGGGGAGAAAATGATTTGGGAACATGACAAGTCTATCCAATTATACTTTAAAGTAGAGTGTATTACTTCCCTGTTTGGCAAGCATATATTCCAGTGGGAATAAAATTGTCCAAATGAATGTGGACAATGATGTCTTTATGTTTCAACACTAGTATATGCTTTAATCTTTGCCGCCAAACATTAGGTGTCCATTTTTCTTGCCATCTTTGAGGAAAATTTCCAAATTAAAGACTTTGTGCCTGGCTGCCAATGAATTGGCTAAATTCCATTTAATCCATTGAACTGACAGTATGGGAAAATGAATACTTATCTACATATACCTTGTGTAATGTGTAGCCAGTAGCAAAGTTTAAGGGTACAGAGAAAGAAAAATCTATGACATGAGACCTCTCTCTCTCTCTCTCTCTCTCTCTCTCTCTCTCTCTCACTCTCTCTCTCTCACACACACACACAAACACACATGTATACACAAATATGCATATATCTATATAGATATATAGCTATATTTGTGCTTGTAGTGCAGAAGGAAAAGATCAAAGTAAATTTCTGAATTTCTGGAAAGCAATCATTTGAGAAGACTTACTAAGAAGAAGGAATTATATATTAAGGCTACATAAGGAAAATCAATAAAAAAAGTAAAATCATCTCAAAGATCAGAAAGAAGAAAGAAGAAAAAAAGAATTGTAAACAAAACAAAACAAAACAAAAAACAGAAAAAGGGCTGAAGCAGTCTTAAAATAAAGAGCAGATGTTTTATTCTTTATATAACATAGTATATGAGTCTTACATGTAAGGACTTAAATGTACATTTAATTTATAGAATGAATAATATTAATAATGATAAACTTTAGATGGCAGATGAATAGAACACATGATTTAAGAAAGACAAAGAGATATCCTCAGAAAAGTGAAATTTGAAGTTATTTGGATGTTATTATTCATCTATGTATTTTTGAAAATAGTATAAATGTTGATTGTTTTGTTTATTAGCTATTTGATTTCAGTCCTAAATGTAATAATTTGGTAGGTGAGGAGAGTAAAGAGAGTACTACACATAGCATTAGGAAGATCTGAATTCATATCCTTCCTCAGATAAAGGAATATATTTAATAGCTATGTAGCTTTTAACAGGGCACTTAAATATCTCCGTTTCCACAAGTATAAAATAGGGGTAATTAGGGAGACACAGTTGATATGGGAATTACATGAGTTAAGACATATAAAATGCATTGTAAACTTTAAAGTGATACATGCAGATATAAATATATTCAAAATACAATATCACCAGCAAATTACTAATAATAATATTTCATAATAGTTATGATGATGATGATGATTACAAGAAAAGCTAATAGAAGTGTCATAAACTTTCCACAACACAACTGTCTAGATTGTCGTTTGTCTAGTTCATTCTTAAGCTAAGTTACCTTCAGGCATAATTAGATTAAATAACCACTAATAGGAAAATAAGAAACTAGAAAAAGCCATCTGTTGCTAATTATTACCTTTGCCACATACTACTGACTTATAGTTTTATCCTTTAAGATTCATTCCTCTGGAATAAGCATAAACCCATGGCCTTCCTTCAAAATGTAAATTCTTTGGAGAGTGAAGAAAATTTATCAGTTAAATATTTCAGGTCATTAATTTTCTTGTCATTGTGCACGCTCCCTGAACCAATTCAAATGGAAGTTTCTGCTTATGACCTCAGAATATCCTATTTATAACAATACATCCATGATGAATCTGCCTAATGCTTTGATGCACCTTGAGACAGAATGGTGGTGATGGAGGGGGGAGGGGAAGATGAACATAAATTCCTAATTCCTAAATCCTACATTTTGCTAATTAGAGAATCTGTAGAATCTAGGCAAGTCACTGAATCTGTTTGGGCTGAGTTTTCTTCCTGTATAAAGTAATGGCTTTGGCTAAATGAACTTTTTTCCCCCTCCCAAATCTATTATTCTATAATAAACTTTAGTTTTATGGATATTATATGCATTCAAGTATTTCAATTTTCACCATATGACTAAGCTTTCTCCTTATATATGCATATGTGTATACTTATACACATATGCATATACATTCATATATACATGAACATACACATATATGTGAGATAGACAAATAGACAGAAATAGATATGAAAATTATGTTCCTTAATTATCCTCTGAGTCACCCAAAATATTTTGTTCTTTAAAAATTGTAGACATATAATACCAATAGAAGAAAAGCGATGTTTGGAGAAAAAATACATTTATATTATTTGTCATTTAGCAGTTTAGGATGAAAGAAAATACCTCACAATTTCCTAAGTGTAATATGGTATTTTCTATTGAAATCTTGATTAAGATCATTTTCTGTGGGTAATTTGTCCAAGATAGATATTGGTTGGTTGTCACTCATTCTCAAGGACCAAAATGACATCACTTTGTCAGGATCAAGATATATAGTGTCAGACTATGACAAATCAGATCAATATGAGCTTGGAAGCCTCTTCCACAGATTGGGGAAAAATAATCTATATAAACATTTGCAGTGGTTATAGCTTTAAATTTTTGTATCTCACATTTCTTTTGATTTATTGAAATACTGCTTTGCAAGATATGTGTACATTCTAACTATAATATATGTATACAACTAAATGATATCCAATTACTTGTTGAAATATTGACAGTATGTATTCTTTATGAAGACTCATGAACACTAACAAAATTAAGTTTGTTAAATTGTCCTATGCGCATGTATGAAGATAGAATAATGAAAAATGTTTCTGAGTGGAGGGAAGGGAAAGGGAAAATATTTGTTAGGCATATACTACTATTCCCCAGGCACTGAGCTAAATAATTCATATGTAATCTCTGACCCAAAGACAAAGTTCTTGGATTTTCTCTTATTGGCAGAGAAAAAGGCTCTGCTTTATGAGGGATGGAGTGGAGTTAGTAAGTTCTTGACTTCACCAACCCTCCTTTGGGACTCATCAGGAGCAATACCCTTTAGAGATGCCCAAATTTCAAGTATTTTTCTATTGTTGAGTTTCTTTGGGAAACCTTGATCTTCAGCTTTGAAAGAAAAAAATTGGAAGAAAATCCTACTTCAGATTTATGGAGGAAATAATCCTAAGAAGACATGGGAGGAAGAAGACTCCATCACATCCCTATTCCCAGCTTGTTACATAAGAAACCGAAAATTTTCACTCTTGGCTGAGATCTACACTTTTTTGGCAGAATTCCCAAGGGCAGAGCTCCTTTACTACTTACCATCTGATATCTATATCTATATAGATATAAAGATATGTACATCTCTCTCTCTCTCTATATATATATATGTATTTTTCTGTGTATAATCTCTTTGATTTCTGTTTTGCTATGACTCATATAAATAAATTTTCTTGTTATTATTTATGCATATTTATCATGGAACTTGCATTTGGAGTGAAAGGGCCAAGTCCTGGATATGGTATTTGGGGGTCTTCTTTCCCACAAAATGATATGTTAACTTGAACCCAAGCATATTTCCCCAAGACTAATAATATTTAAAGGAACAAAGAGATATAATTTTAGACCTATCCTGCCTCTCTGAGTCTAGTGGATAGTCTCTACTGCAACTTCTTCTTTTCTAATCTGCTAATAATGAAAGTTTCTTTCGGAAAAAGGGTGAGAGAAGGATAGAGATGCCTATTCTGTTTCCCTTTAAGTCATACAATGACAACCCTCTTGATACAAGAGGGGCTTCAATACTCATTTTTTGTTCAAACTCTATATATACAAATATCTCATTTGATCTTCATAACAACTCTGGCATAGAGATACTTTAATTATCATTATTTTACAATGAGAAGTTTTTAAAGAGTCAGACAGAAAAGTGATTTGTCTAGGATCACACAGATGACAATTAGCTGGAAAGGGCTGATCTCACAAATTATCTCTAAGCCCAGTGCTCTAGTCTGCTGCCTACTTGCCTAAAAAGTATCAGTGGAAAAAGTGAAGCTAATTGATGATAAATCACCAACTTCATTAACTACATGTAGATAAATTAGGTTCAATTTAGGTTTAATCTCAGGCCATGAAGGTTGGTTGTCCTGATAATGAACTTCAGGCTCTCCAGGACTGAAACAGTTCTAAGTGGCCAATAAAATACCCAGGAGACTTTGAAAGCCTCTTTCTCTAAAAGTTCTTTAAGATATCTAACAAATAACCTATATATCCGAGGGAGAAAAACAGAATAGAAGCAAATGAGCCATCAAAACTAAGAGTTTTTGAATTTAGAAAATAAGAAAAGAGTCCTTGAACTTGGATTTTGAAGATCTAGAGAGAATCAACAGTTCTAATGTTTAACTAGCTATGCGATTTCAGCTGATTTCCCCCCACTATATTCTAGTTTCTTCATGTGTGAAGTGAAGGGATTGAACACAAAAACATTTCTAAGGCCCTTTGCCGCTCAAATATTTTGTGATTCTGTAAAATGTTAACCCATTTTCACTTCTAAGAAAATCCAATTATTGATGCCTGTATGGTTCAATTGAAAATTCATCATGAGAAGCTTTGTATCCCCTCTTCCAATGCTGTTTGAATACTTCATTGAATTCATTAAGTGTATCATTAAAATTATCTAAATCCATAACTAGAAATTCTGATACCTAGGGCAAGCATTATTAATGTAGTCACCAGATATATTTTTGAACTCATGCTATAAAAAGGATACTAGAAAAAAGTTAAGAGCATACTATAAGAAATATTTGAATTGTTGGAGGAGGGAATCAGTAACTATGGCTATTGGTAACTACCATGCAAGTAATCACTGTTTATCAAAGTAAAGCACAACCTGATAAACTTTCTCATTATACTATTTATATACTTCCTTTAAGTTGGTCTTTTACAAATTCTGTACATATCACACTGCCATTCTTTCCGACATATTGATTTTTTTTTTAAATTTTGTGTGGGATTGCCTTTTCTTCTCAATTAAATTTGGAATTTCCAGGAGCTGAGAACTAGCATTATTCATTTTTGTATCTCCTGCTGTGTTGGCCATAGAGTAGATTTCAATTAAAACTTGTTTAATTGATTTCAGTCTTGAATAACTTAGAAAATCTGGCCCAGATGAAGCAATTTTTACCTCCCATAATAATATATTTATTTAATTTCACTACAATTAGTTGTCACCAATTTTCTATACTTCTAAGGTTTTCTGGTTTCTTTTTTGACCTTAGATGTTTTATTATATTATAGACTACATGTCCTATATCAATTCTTCTCTCAAGATATTCGTGCTTAAAAGAAAACAAAAAACAACCAGTTAGCTATAACTGATTGTTTCTCTTTAAAAAACACTCCTAGATTCTTTCCCTACATTCTACATTCTTCTCTTGCCAATTATTAATGAGACCCCTGGACTAAATTTATGTGACTAGCTGCTTTGTATCATTGCCTGTTCAATCACTGTGGTTGGTGAATTGCCAGCATCCAAAATGACAGTCCCAAAGAACATCGCTGAAATCAGATGCCATAGCCAAACAGAGGCAGGGCTGCATGAGGAGGTGGACTGAGGGTGGGGAGAGGGTTGGCATTTGTGAATATTCTCAGAGCAGAGTTTGGCTGTTGTAAATGTCAGCCTCATATAATACCGGAAACACTTTCCAGCTCCATCTAATCCTTAAATCCAACTGAGATTAGGCAAATATATTTGCATTTTCAGGTTAGAGTATAATTTTTACAAAAATTCAGTATTTGTGGATGTGTTTAAGCTCTCTGAAAGCTGTTTGATGTGTGGTATAGTATGTAGTATGTGTGTGTGTGTGTGTGTGTGTGAGTGTGTATGTATAGGCAACAATCTGACAAGATTAGGAACATGTCACTGGTGACCACTGATGAGATAGTAAAGTTCACAAAAGCATCTGTGGTTCCTGGAGAGGAAATATATGGATTATCATTTAAAATTACTGAGAATGAAACCAATTCTGCTTTTATGTTTTTCATACTAGAGGAGGGAGAGAGAAGGAAGCAGTCTATTGAAACTTGAATTTGTAAAAGAATGTCTAGAAAGCTATCAAATAAAAATGTAGAACTGTGGAGCATTTATACTAATTTTAATTTATGTTATCCTCTTTATCCAACATTTTATTGTCTAATTGTGTTAGTCAGCATTCTGGGTTAACTATTTGATGATAATAATCTCTCTCACCTTTACACTTTAAATTACATTTTGTCAGTAAGCACATTAACTAAGTAGATTGTTTCAGAGGGGAAAAAACAGGTATTTATAAATTTCTGAAATGAAAACATAGGACAAGGCAAAATTATTGGGTATACTTTTTATATAACTGTTTTTGAGACACAACACGAATGGAAACTATTAAGTTTTTGGTTTTCTTTTTAAAAATATACAGTCAGAAGCAATTCATAATTAAATCATTTTTTAAAAGAACAATACAATGCAGTCAGATTGTAAATGTCCAAGATACTGATTACAACTCTAGATAGCATAGTTGAGACATAAGACCCATAACCTGCTCTAAAATTACACCAACGAGGTAGTTTGTTCTGTTGAGTTAGCTGGGAATATGAGTCTTAATGATTAGAGGCAGAATGTTTATGAATCATAATGCAACAATTATAGGACAAAGAAGACTACTCACTAAAGGAATAAGAAGAAAATTAATGATATTTGATACCAACGTATACAGGCACATAATTAAGAATTTATATATAGTATTCATTGTTTCTCAACTCTTATGCTCTCTTTTTCTCTGTAACTATGCTGTCTTTCTTCTCCTAGACAGAATATACTCCCCTTTCTCTTCTTCACTAATTGAAATCCTTTCTCTTCCTTAAGATCTGTCTTTTTTCACTGCATCTTCCCTGATTCTTCCAACTACAAGAGACATTTTTTCCCTTTTATTTTGACATGGTACACTTTTTGGACTGCTATTATAAGCTAATTATTTTGTGATTTTTATTGCATGTGTTAAGATATTACTCTTCTCTTACTATATTGAAAGTTACATGAGCCCCTTTGTAATTTTATACATGCATTTATAGGGACTATATAAATGTCAGCTATTATTACAACTGCCTTTAATAGAATGCATTAAATTTAAAACATTTTATATATTATCTCATATGAACTTAACAATATTTAGGTATCACTACCTCCATTTTAATGATGAAGGGCTCAAAGAGCTTACAACAAATTGGCTTACAATAAATAAAAGCTAAAGGCAAGATTCAAATTCAGACCTTTATGACTTCAAGCCTAGTCCTCTATCTATGATTGGTCAACTTTCCCCTTTCTGAATATATCCCTGTACCTTGCACATGGTATATATTTTGTAAATGTTTGCTCAATTCAATGAATATAAAAACTATAACCTGCAAAGGATCCAGAATCTAGAATTCATTTTTATTAAAAGAATATTACAATATGAGAGAAGGAAGTGATCACAAATTTAGTCTATAAATATCACTGATATGGACCTAAAATCACATTATTAGCTTAATTTTCTTTCTTTTTTTCTCCTTATTTTGATATTTCCAAGTTTTGCAATTTCATCATTTGGAGGAAAAGCAGAGATTTCTTGCCCTTTTCATACCTTATTACATTGTCTTTGCAAGTTGCTATAGCTGCACCCAGAAGCAATTTGGTGATGAAAATCTATGGCTATAAATTAAGCTGATCCTTAGGTAACAAATATAGAGTCAATCAACTGGCCCATACTCAAAATCCATCTATTTTAGTAAAATCTGGCAAAGCTTTGTCTATGTTGAACTGACATCAAGAACCTACGTTCATCCATGGTATATGAAAAAATCAGGAGGAAAACTATCATGATTTTTCCTCCTCACTTTTAACTTGATCATTTAGGTTCTGTATTGAAATTTCAAATATACCACTTTCATATCTCACTAAAATAATGATTTCTCAGGGATAAGGAATACATATTTAAACAAAAAGTTATTTGATAGAATAAGCTAAAATGATAGAATAATTTATAGATCATCTGGGGCACAAATTCATTTTTTCTGGTATACCTTAGTTTTTTAAATTATTAGTTATTTCTAACAAAATTTCAGAAAATGTTTCTGACCATATGGCTGACACTTTAGGTTTGCCCATTTGCAATTATTTTCCATAGATATTTAATTTCATCTAAAGGAAAATAGTTCTTACATAATTCATCATCTTACAACGAATTCTGAATCATGAAATCTATATCCTGACCAGACATGAGGCTGTAGATACTGATTTACTGAATAGTTTCTTTAAAGCATTAAATTTCTGATTTGACTAGTTCTGAATATTCCCAAAGCATATAAATGGGTTGAAAAAATAAATTTGGGATAAAACTTCATGAAAAATTAATTGAAAAACTAATCATTTTTATTCTCAGCATGTTGCTACAAACAGAACACATCTGAACCAACAGCTGCATCATGTCGAGGCTCATGAGAGGGCTTGTGGAGGTGAGGAGAATAGAAATCAAAACTTGAAACATCAAAAAAAAATGTAGAAATACTCTAAAGGCTCAAGCAAAATCTGTAAATAGGAACAGGAAATTGAGTGTTTTCTTTTTTTAAATAAAGGGGCAGTCCTTTTTGTAAGCCCAATTGTTCTACTTGTATCCCTTATTCCATCTTCTTTGTCATATTTTCCTTTCCTTCCAACACAATCATACCTCACAAACTTTAATCTCCCTTTATCTAAATGATTTTTCTGGCTTCCTACAAACATGGCCAAGACTATGTCTAAAAAATAAAAAAGTCAAAAAGCCAGAGTCAAAGTCAAAATACTTCACTATTCCTTTATCCCATTATCCACAACTTCTCTTCATTTTTGTAATCAAACTACTAAAAAAAGCAAAACATCTGTATTTTTTTACTCTCACTTCTAAGTCCCTGGAATTCTGTCTTCTGATCCTATTACTGAAATGAAATTATTCTCTTCGAAGTTACCAAGAATTTCTTTATTATCAAGTGCAACAGCTTTTTCTTATACCTTAGAGTTTGTATAATTTATATTTTAACCATCCTCTCCTATTAAATAATATCCCCTCTGGATGGCATTTTTAAAATGGTATTGGGGGATGATACTGCTCATCTGGTTTTCCTCCTGCAAGTCTTATTTCTCTTTTATACTCTTTTGCTAGATCGCCCTTCATGTGCCACTCTGGTTTTATTTCCAATTTGTTTTCTGCTCCTTGTTTTCTTTTGTTCTCCATACTGCGTCTCTTGGTGGTTTTATCAGTTCCAATGAATTGTTATTGTCTATATTGACATGCCTTTCATCTCTATATATCCATCCTGAGTATCTCTCCTGAACTCCAATCCTATATCCCCAACTGCATATTTCAAAATACATATCTCATAAGAATTTCAAATCAAACTAGTTTAAAACAAAATCATCAGCTTCCTCAAAGTTATTTATGTATTTGTGTGGAGAACTTTAATCATGCTAATAATTTATGTTAATAACACCTACAGATTTATCACATAAAAGATTTAAAGATGACATGGCTTTACAATAGGATAACTTGGTTTTGAATTTTGGCAGTTGAAAACTTATGCAACTCACTTGATTGCTCTAAGCCATAGTTTCTTCACTAAGGTGGAAAAAACAAGGCCTCTGTTAAGAGTTAGATCTAAATTCTATACCTCCTTTTAAATTATTAAAACTGGGAAGGAAAGCACTGTCGTTCAAAAGCATGGTAAAATCAGAAAGGAACAATTTCAATAGGTCACTGCTGAGAAGAGTTGGTGATCAATGGAGTGTAAAGTTGCAGATTAATTCTGATTATCATAAAGCATAGCAGCCACACTTACTCCAACATGTACTAGTATCCACGAGCAGAAACAAGACATATTTTTAACAGTGATCAATAATAGCTGGCTGGAATTTGCATTTCTTTTCATATGATATAGAAACCAGTTTTTTCTTGGAATTGAACGAACTGTGCAACAGCTTTCATTCTTAAAAAGAGCTATCAAAATATCTCCATTCCAAAGTACCTGCTATGACAGCTTCTACCCCTAGTTGTGATGATAGGCAATGTCATTTATTAAGGCGAGACTGCTTACCTCATATGATTTATAAAATGAATTCCCATGAATAGGATGCCTGTGGCTTCACAGCAGCATTTAATATTACTCATTCAGGAAATGTATGAGAGGTGTTTGATTTAAAGGCCAGAGTTGCCACCAATTTCCTTTCAAACTTAAAGAGGAAAGGAAAAACAAAACATAGAAAGGGATCTCAAAGTTGTCAGTAATTTGAAAAGTATTCATAAAAGTAAATACATCATTTTCACTCAAGAATCACTAAATTCTTATATTTTAATTACAGTTGTACTTTATTATTTATTGATATTGTCCAAATTAGTGAAAAGATAAAATGTCTCATATGCTCCAAGGAAATTATTTGCTAGTTTCTCTGAACATTATAGACATGCTTTGTACAATGATATGATTCTTTTAATTTCTGTTTATAACTATGGGCAGTTTCTCTTTTAAATCTACCATCTGCACTGTGAGAAATAATTAATTCAAGTGAAAAGCTACAGAAAGAAAAAAATTGTAAGATTCAGAAAGTGGAATTTTAAGGGCAAATCATAAACAAATAATTTGTGATAATACAGTATTTGAATTAAACTTGACTTAAGTATATGAAAATTGCACAATGCACTGAAATATATTTGGATCCCAATATAGAAAAATATGCAAAACAATGATCATTCTTCTTATTTGGTATGTAAAACAAGGTCAATATAATGTTTTATTCTCTGATGCTGGGTTTTCTTCTCTACCTTTCCAGAAATATACACAGAAGATGAATTTGGGGAGAGAAGAAGGAAAGAGAAAGAAACAAGAAGTGCTTAGGAGATGAATTTAGAAAATGTGTGTGATGGCAATGATAAGAGAGGAAATAGTAATTATTTAAAAAAATATTCTTTTTGGTTTTAACATCATAGAATTTTTTCCATATATCCAATTCATCTATCAAAAATATCCATTAGAACAGAAAAAAAAGCTAAGCAAAAATGACAAAGAGACCACATCTGATGATATGAGCAACAGTCTCTTCTCATATTCCCTATTTCTAAATATGGAGGACAGAAGAAACAAATGAAAAAAAAATCCTATCTCCATCACTCTAATATCAATATTCCTCCCCCTTTTTTATGTCTAGGGACTTAAAATTTTTAAGTGCTAAAGTGGTCTATGATGGACTTCTACTCCTCTTTTACTATTACCTTAAACTAAGTTTATAACATATATCATGGTATAGTACAAAACATACTGGAGTAATAAGGAAAGAAACCTAGCTTTTAAATATATTGATAGACTTGGGTAAAGTGAGAAGATTCACTTTTCTGCTTACATGTTGTCTCCTCATTAAAATGGTGTCCAATTATCTTCTAGACATTATATTCTAGACAATACTATTTGTCCCTATATCTGAAATATGGTTTTGAAAAGTGCAAAGAACTATAAAATACAATGTTTACCTCTTCCTGTGAAATTAATCAATGAGACATAAGTGGCTCTCCACATATTTAGAAGAAAATCTGAACCCTTCTCAGATAAAAGGATTTCAACCTGTTTATATGGAATCTATTTGAACAGAAAATGCTTCTTTAAGGACAATGTCTGATGGACTAAGCACAAATACATTTATATCTTGCTTCTTTTGCCCAGCTGGGCTTTGATTAACAGTGTTCATTCAGCCATAATTACTAATTGAACACACTCATATTGACACAGAAAGGCTCAGATCAAGTCTTTTACGAACACGGTACAATGTAACACTTTTAAGGGAAGATAATTCTCATTTTTGTAGACTTCTATTATTTACTGGAGTTTATCTTCTCTCAATGCCTTCCCGATTCTCCTGATAGCTATAATGAAGGAAACATAATCCAAAAGAATTGAGTAGAGAGGAAATTAATGTCATAATAAGCATTGGATTGCTAGCCACAGGTTTCCTTGTTTTAAACTGTCTCTTAAAAGACAGCACTTTACAACAATGAGAAGGAGGAGGAAAGGGGGAACACCTGTGCTACAAGAAATCTTCTCCAGATGTGAACAGCTATAATTGAGCAGCAGCCAGTGAAATATGGTAGTTAATATAGTTTAAAAGCGGGCTTTTTGGACTTATATTACTTTTTTTATAACTGCATGATATTTAATATTTGGGATTGAGTTGAAAATATAAGGACACAGCTATGACAATATTTTGAATATTTGTATTTAATTCTGGATTAAGATTTGAACATATTTACTTTGTGGGTTCCAGATAGGAAAGAGTTCAGAGATACTCTTTAAGACAATTATTTGTGCAGTGGATAGAGCACCAGCCCTGAGGTCAGGAGGACTTGAGTTCAAATCTGGTCTCAGACACTTAACACTTCCAAGCTGTGTGACCCTGGACAGGTATCATTTTATTTGGCTTGTCATGAGCGTGAGAGGATGGTTTACAATATAATTATTGACCTGCCTATGGGGACTTTTGTTTTGTTTGTTTTTTCTAATTTTATAAACATGTTAATTATTATTATTTTAGATATAAACATCTATCCAGAAGAACAATAACATAAAAACAATATTCAGTAGCAATTATATACACGTGTGTATATGTATATATATGTAATATATACATATTATATATATATGTATCTAATCATACTTCTAGAAAACATTAGATTTGAAAAAATCTTGAAGTTTAAATATTAGAAATTGTGCAAGTATTTTTGTATTGAATTTTCTCAGTTGTTTGCTTGTTTATATATATATGCCATTTATATAAACATATGAATGCATATATAATCCAATGCACCAAATAATTTGTAAAATCACATTAATTTACTTCAATGTGATGGTTTCCTTTAGTGGTGCAAATAGCAATTGATGCATGGATATTTTTCCAAAAGTTTGTGGAAACAACCCAACATTTCTTGAATTTTCTTGAAATGATAATGACAAGGGGCAGCTAGGTGGCGCAGTGGATAGAGCACCAGCCCTGAAGTCAGGAGGACCTGAGTTCAAATCTGGTCTAAGACATGTAACAGCTGTGTGACCCTGGGCAAGTCACTTAACCTTAATTGCCTCAGCAAAAAAAAAAAAAAAAAAAGAAATGATAATGACAGAAAAAAGGAACAAATGAAATCTCTATACGATTTCCTGGGTCTTCCTATTATGCACACACACACACACAAGTGTGTGTGTGTGTGTGTGTGTGTGTGTGTGCAATATGTGTTTATATATACAGAAATATAACCAATCCATTTTTTAGATTATATACATCTTTGGTGATATTCTTTGTATCACTTCTTCAAAATATCATATCTATAATACGTTGCAGCCTATTTGCATCTATGATGTGACCATACATTGTCTTTTGGTTGCTCTTTATTTATAGTTATTTACAGACTCTAGTCTTCCTGAGGTCTATCCATGCAATATCACGAAAAGAATACTGGTAATAAAAGACAGACACATATGTTAGTATGGTGCTTGGGATAATCAAAATAAGATTTTGATTTCCTAAAGGCAACCTAATGCAGTTTCTTCCTTTTATTCAATTATGAACCTGGATTACAATTTTGCATCAATATGCAAGATATTGATAGACAAACTATATAAGTTGTCTATCTAACTCGGTATCATACATTTCATAATGAACATTTTTAATCCACTCATGTCTTTTTCAGTAAACAGTTGAGAAAAATTCTTGAGAGATTATCCATTTTATCTAAGAGACTGGATAATGTTACAAAACTTGATGTAATCAACATGTTATTTTCTAATGAGAACACTTAGATTATTTTGCTATCTGTGGGGAAAGTTTATTGACCTGGAGTTTAAACTGGATCTTGATTATGGATATTATGAAGAAATTTAGACCAGCTTCCAGGGTGGAGCCAAAATGGTGGAGAGTAGACACGACTCTCTGTACCCCCCTCTAACCTTCTCTCAAACCAAGAGCAGAATAAGACTCTAAACTGATTTTTAAATCAAAGAACCCACACATATTTAGAGTACAACACATTTCTAGAAGAAGATACCCTGGAGGAATTTCAGAACAGGTCTATTTCAACCAGACAAGGGGGCAGTCTGATGAGCCTGGACAGCAGCACAGGGAAACTAGGGCAAGGAGCCAGGGCAAGGAGTTGGAGCAGAGAGTCTGAGCACTGTGGCTTCCTTGCACCTGGGAATTTTATATGAGCCTCTTCGGCTCCTCTGTTCTGGTTGCAAGCAGGTGGTTTGGTGGATTTGCCTTTTGTAAAAGGTAAATTGTAAACCACTGAGACCCAGAAGAACAGGGGACCTAGCCGTGATTACCCAGCATGAGAAATCAATCAGCAGAATTTCCCCAGGGCAAATTAAAGCAGCTATTGCTCCTTTGCATTGAACAGACTTCACGTCTTAAAAAAATGAATAAAAGAACTCAAAATAATTCTCACCATAGATAGCTTTTATGGAGAGTGAGAACAGATCTCAAATCCTGAGATCCCTAAAAGCAACTCCAGAAAAAGCCCCAAGGAGAGACATAAGCTGGACTCCATGTCACAAGGTTTTCTTTGAAAATTGCATAAAGGATCTGGAATCTGTTATTCTGAAAAGCAAAGGAAATTGGAATACAACTAAGAATAAGCTATCCAGCTAAAATGAGTATTATCTTTCAGGGAAGAAGATGGACATTCAATGATATTGGTGAATTTGACCTGCTTCTAATGAAAAGACCAAAAATGAATAAAAGAATTGATCTCCAAATACAGAACTCAAGAGAAGCATAAACAGGTAAAAAGGAAAAAAAAAACTGTCGAGAACTGTATTTCTATTATAGGTATACTTAGAGATTGTGGTTATAATTTGATTTTATTATGATAATATGAAAAAGAAACTAGAGGTAGAAAAGGGATTATATTGGAAAAAGAGGGAAAAGGAGGTAAAATAAGAGATGTTACATCTCACAAAGAGGCAAAGAAAACCCATTATAGCTGAGGGAAAGAAGAGAGGGAGATGAGCACTGTATGAATCTTACTTTCATCAGATTTGGCTCTAAGAGAGAATAACAGACATGTAGTATCACAAAGAAACTTATCTCACCTTACAGGGAAGTAGGAAAGAAAGGAAGAAAAGAAAAGGAAAGATTAATAGAAGGGAAAACAGAAGAATTAAGGGAAAGGTGTAAAAAAGGGGGAGGGGCTCTAAAGAGGGAGGACTACTTGAGGGAGGTAGTCATTAAAAGCGAAATCCTGAGGAAGAAGGAAGGAGGATAGGAAAGAGAAAAGCATAATCTAGGGTAAATAAATTGGCAGGAAACACATAATTAGTTATTTTAACTATGAATGTGAATGGGATGGGATGAATTCCCCCATAAAATAAAAGCATAAAGCAGACTGCATAAAAACCCAGAATCCTACAATATATAGTTTACAGGAAACACATTTAAAACATGGTGATACATACAGAATGAAAGTAAAGGGGTGGAGCAGAATATATTATGCTTCACGTAAAGAAAAAAAAAGCAGGGATTGTCATCCTGATCTCAGATCAAGTAAAAGCAAAGATAGATCTAATTAAAAGATATAAAGAAGGAAATTATATCTTATTAAAGGGTACCATAGATAATGAAACAATATCAATATATATGCACCAAGTGGGATAGATCCAGATTCCTAGAGGAGAATTTAAGAGAGATGGAAAAAGAAATAGCAAAACTATACTAGTGGGGTATATCAACCTGGCTCTTTCAGAACTAGATAAATCAAACCACAAAATAAATAAGAAAGAAGTTAAGGAGGTAAAGAAAATGTTAGAAAAGTTAGGTATGATAGATCTTTGGAGAAAATTAAATGGAGACAGGAAGGAGTTTACTTTTTTCTCAGTGGTTCATGGAACTTATAGAAAAATTGACCATGTCTTAGGGCATAAAAGACAAATGCAAATGAAGAAAGGCAGAAATAGTAAATACATCTTTCTCAGATCATGATGCAACGAAAATCACATGCAATATAAGGCCAGGAGAAAATAAATCAAAAAGCAATTAGAAACTAAATAATGCCATCCTAAAAGAATGAATGTGTGAAACAGCAAATTATAGATACAATTACTAATCTCATCCAAGAGAATGACAATAATGAGACAATACACCAAAATTTGTTGGATGCAACCAAAGCAGTAATAAGGGGAAATTTTATATCTCTAGATGCTTAGTTGCATAAAATATAGAAAGAGAAAATCAATGATTTGGGCTTGTAACTAAAAACCTAGAAAAAGAACAAATTAAAAACCCTCACTCAAATACCAAACTTGAAATCCTAAAAATAAAAGGAGAAATTAATAAAACTTAAAGTAAAAAAAAAATGAAACTATTGGATTAATAAATAAAAACAAATGTTTGTTTTATGAAAAAAAATAGATAAACCTCTAGTTAATTTTATTAGAAAAGGAAAGAGGAAAATCAAATTGTTATTCTCAAAAATGAAAGGGGAGAACTCTCCACCAATGAAGAGGAAATTAGAGCAATAATCAGGAGTTACTTAGCCCAACTTTATGCCAATAAATTTGTTAACCTAAGTGAAATGGAGGAATACTTACAAAATTATAGATTGCACAGATTAACAGAAGAGGCAATAAATTACTTAAATAGCCCCATTTTAGAAAAAGAAATAGAACAAGTTATTAATCAACTCCCTAAGAAAAAATTCCCCAAACCAGATGAATTTACATGTGAATTCTACCAAACATTTAAGGAACATTAACTCCAATGCTATATAACCTATTTGAAAAAAATAGGGAATGAAGGACTCCTACCAAATTCATTTTATGACACAAATGTGGTACTTATACCTAAACCACGTAGGACAAAAACAGAGAAAAAATTATTGACCAATCACCCTAATGAATATTAATGCAAAAATCTTAAATAAAATATTAGCAAAGTGATTACAGAAAAACGTTCCCAGGATAATACACCATGACCAAATAGGATTTATATCAGGAATGCAGGGATGGTTCATTATTAGGAAAACTATTATTAGCATAATTGACTATATCAATAACCAAATGAACAAAAAAAATATGATTATCTCAATAGATGCAGAAAAAGCCTTTAATAAAATCCAACATCCATTCTTATTAAAAACACGAGAGAATATAGGAATAACTGGACTTTTCCTTAAAATAGTCAGTAGCATCTATTCAAAACCATCAGCTAGCATAATATGTAAATGGTGATAAACTGGAACCATTCCCAAAAAGCTCAGGGGTGAAATAATGTTGCCCACTATCACCATTACTATTCAATATTGTATTAGAATGTTAGCTTTGGCAATAAGAAAAGAAAAATAGATTAAAGGAATCAGAGTAAGTAATTAGGAAACCAAATTATAACTCTTTGCAGATGATATAATGGCATATCTAGAGAATCAACTAAAAAGTACTAGAAATAACCCACAACTTTAGCAAATTTACATGATACAAAATAAATCCACATAAATCATCAGCATGTTTATATATCATTAATGAAATCCAACAGCAAGAGATACAAAGAGAAATTCCACTTAAAATAACTGTTGATAGTATAACATATTTGGGAATCAATCTGCCAAAGAAAAGCCAGAAACTATATAAGCAAAACTACAAAACACTTTCCAATCAAATCAAGTGAGATCTAAACTATTGGAGAAATATCAAGTGCTCTTGGATAGGTCGAGCAAATATAATAAAGGTGACAATACTACCCAAACTAATCTATTTAATTAGTGATATACCAATTAAACTACCAAAAAACTATTTTACTGACTTAGAAGAAATAACAACAAAATTCATCTTTAAGAACAAAAGGTCAAGTATTTCAAGGGAATTAATGGGGGAAAAAAGCAAATGAAGATGACCTAGCTATACTAGATCTAAAACTATATCATAAAGTAGTCATCATCAAAACCATTTGATACTGGCTAAGAAACAAAATAGTTGATCAACAGAATAGGTTAGGTTCACAGGACAAAAATAACTATAGTAATCTAACATTTGACAAATCCCCAAACCCCACTATTTGATAAAAGATAAAATACCCACTATTTGATAAAAAATGCTGGGAAAATTGGAAACTAGTATGGCAGAACCTAGGCATTGACCCACACCTAACACTACATACCAAGATAAGGTCAAAAGAGATTCATGATTTAGACATAAAGAATGATATTATAAACAAATTAAAAGAACATAGGATAGTTTACCCCTCAGATCTGTGAAGGAGGAAGGAATCTGTGACCAAAGTAGAACTAGAGATTATTATTGATCGCAAATTAGATAATTTTGGTTTTATTAAATTAAAAAGTTTTTACACAAATAAAACTGATGCAGACAAGATGAGAAGGGAAGCAGTAAACTCAGAAAACATTTTTACATTCAACAGTTCTGATAAAGGACTCATTTCTAAAATATATAGAAACTTAACTCAAATTTATGAGAATTCAAGCCATTTTCCAATTGATAAATGGTCAAAGGATATGAATAAACAATTTTCAGATAAAGAAATTGAAACTTTCTAGTCATATGAAAAAATGCTCTAAATCACTATTGAGCATAGAAATGCAAATTAAGAGAACTCAGATATCATTACACACCTCTCAGATAGGCTAAAATTACAAGAAAAGATAATTACAAATGTTGGTGGGGAATGAGAAAACTGGGGACACTAATACATTGTTGGTAGAACTGTGAATGGATCCAACCATTCTGGATAGCAATTTGGAACTATTCTCCAAAAGTTATCAAACTGTGCATACTCTTTGACCCAGAAGTTTTTCTATTGGGTCTATATACCTAACAGATCTTAAAGGAAGGAAAGGGAGCCACATTTGCAAAAATGTTTATGACAGCCTTTTTTGTAGTGGCAAGAAACTGGAAACTGAGTGGATACCCATCTTTTGTAGAATGGCTCAATAAATTATGGTATATGAAGGTTATGGAATATTATTGTTCTGTAAGAAATGACCAGCAGGATGATTTCAGAAAGGCCTGGAGAAACTTATATGAACTGATGCTAAGTTAAATGAGCAGAACCAGAAGATCATTATACACGGCAACAAGACTATATGATGATCAATTTTGTTGGACATAGTTCTCTTCAACCATGAAATGATTCAAGCCAGTTCCAATTGTTCAGTGATGAAGAGAGCCATCTACACCCAGAGAGGGGCCTATGGGAACTGAGTGTGGACCACAACGTAGTATTTTCATGCTTTCTGTTGATTTTACTTGATTTTTTTTTCCTTCTCAGGTTTTTTTTTCCTTTCTAGATCCGATTTTTCTTGTTCAGCAAGATAACTGCATGCATTTGTATACATATATTGGATTTACCTTATATTTTAATATACTTAACATGTATTGAACTACCTGCCATCTAGGGGAGGGCTTAGAGGGAAGGAGGGAAAAATTTGGGACAAAAAGTTTTGCAAGGGTCATTATTGAAAAACTACCCATGCTTATATATTGTAAATAAAAATCTTTAGTAAAATAAAAAATAAGCACTTTAGCAAGTATGTGCTATTTTTTGTGTTGTTTTATGCTGATCTAATCATCTGAAGGTAAAAAAAAGTTTCCATTCTTTCATCTTTCAAAGAAGCTTTTATAATTTTAGCATAATAATTTTTAATATTAGAATAGACTTTCTAAGTTAATGCTTTTCTATATCCCAATAAATGTTTCATTTTAAACAATATTAAAGAAGAATTTGGTATTGTGTTTTTTATATCTTTTGATCAATTTTATTATGGTAAAATAGTGATCAATTAAAAAATTACTGCTCAAAAAAGTGTTTCTATTTCCCACACTAATATTATAATCAAGTATCTTTTCAATATATAGATGGACAATAAATATTACATAAATAGAATGTGGTAATACATAAAAATTAAGACAAAATATTAAATTACATTTTTTTGTAAAATGTGTTTCTTGGTTCTTCTTACTTCATTATTTTCCAGTTCATATAAGTATTTATTTCCATGTTTCTCTGAAATCATCATATCCATCATTCTTTATAGGAAAGTCATATTCTATTGCATTCAAGTAACACAATTTTATAGGCCACAATACAAGTAATAGATACTTTTTGCAACTTTTTGAAACACACATAAATATCACCCCCCAAAAAAAAGGGTGGATATAAATGTTTTCATAAAGATGAAGTCTTCCTTTAGGCCTTTTAACTTCTTTGACAATAAATCTAGAAATAAGATTTTTAGAACACAGAGTGGGGAAAATATAATAACTTTAAATTATGTCCAACCTATTTTCATAATGGTTTGAACAATTCAATCATCCATCAACAATGTGTATTGTTTTACTTTTCTTCAGACAGATTTATGACTATGGACCATTCCATCATTTGCCATCTCTGAAAATTGTCTAGATAGGGTAATATTTAAGAATTGTTTTAATTTGAATTTCCTTTTTTATTGCCAAGGAACAATCATAAGGTCCTAAGATCATAGGTCATCACAGATCATAGATATAGAAATTAATGTCATATGAGAACTCATCTGGTTCAATGTCCTCATTTTAAAATTGCTTCCACAGAGTAATAAAGGTAAATAATTAATTATGATGGGATTTGAATCCAGATTTTCAGAATGTAAATTTAATATTTTTCAAATACAGCATGCTAAAATTTCCTTAAGTTTCATGTAAACTTTTTTCCCACAAACATGTTTCTGATTTACCTCAGTTATATTTAATTTATTAATGTAAAAGATTTTCAATTCCATGTAATCAAATAAACTGTGTCTTTTGGCATTTTCTTCATTCTTTTTATAAAGAATTCTCTTGTTTATGAAATATCTACATCCATTTTCTTTTAAGTTATTAATGCCATGATATTTTATCTGCTGAGGAAACATTTGAGATTTATGGTACATTATTTGAGATACTGAGTTGATTAATCATTCCCAAGACATCTCTTAAGACAGAGAGGTAGAGAAAGAGAGAGAGTATATATAGGGTTTATACATACACACTCACACGTGTATGTGTATATTATACACATGCAATTTTATTCTGCAGACCTTTACATCAAGCATCAATTTTTACATAATCTAAATTTGCCTGCAGATATAGGCAAGAGAGTGTTCTCTTCTGTCTGTGCCTTTATCTGGCCCTTATTTGTTCTTTGTCTTTGTTCAGGCCATGCTCCCTCTTGGATTGTTTTTTCTAATCTGGTTTCTCTGTCCCATGTGTCACTGACTTGTGCGTTGGCCCTTCCCTCTGGGATATGTTTTAGAATCAGAAGGCAAAATTGGCATTGAAAGAATTCACC
>JAJPUD010016591.1:0-33641 GCA_023553655.1 Myrmecobius fasciatus
CCCCCCACTGGAACACTGCCTTCATACAACTATTCCTCTTCAAAACCTTGGGATTATCTTTGGTTTTTCCCTTTACCTCATCTCATATCCAAATTGTTGTCAGTTTTTACCAATACTGTTTCTTCAATATTTTTTCCATCTGTCCACTCCTCTTATCACTACTATTATCCTAGTATTTCCAGTACAGAGCTTCTTTTCCACTAGCCAAAAATTATCACTGCAGTAACATTAGTTTACTATTGTTATTGGTACTGAATATCATTGCTATTCTGTTTCCTTCAACTCATCCTTCACATTAGATCTAGACTAATCTCCCTTATGGATAGATCTAGTCATGTCATCCTTTTGCTAAAAAAATTCAAGTGCTCTTCTTTTGCCTAATGAATAATGCTTAAGTTTTTTATCTTGTCATTCAAGTCTCTTAACAATTTGGTATCACCTTTTCTCTCTAGTCTTAGGATCATAAGATGTAGAGCGAGAAAGACTCTTAAAAGATATCTGGTCTAGCTCCTTCATTTTATACCTGAGAAAAATAAGGCCTAAAGAGGTTGAATAATTTGGCTAAGGTCACACATAGTTAGTCACAGAACTAGGATTAATGTCCAGGTCCTCTGAGATGACTCCATTGCTAATTCTTCTATATCATGCTGCTTCATCACATTCTACCACTTCCCCACCCCAAAATTTAACTGAAATAATGTGCTTAATTATTGTGTATATGCATGTATGCAATTGAATAACTATCTGCACTTTACACTGTCAAACCTACTTTTACCCATGTTCTCCATAGCTATCATCTGGAAGATGAATCCTATAGAGAAGGAGCCCACCATCCCCATGGGAGCCATCACTAGTTGGTTATTGACCCTGTGGGCAAACTGACCTACCTAGTTGAAGTGGCAGAGCATCATACAGGAGAATCAGGAGGCAGCATGTATCAGGCAGGTCAAACCACTGCCGCCACTTTGACCACTTTTGGACACTGGTGGAAAAAACTCAAGTCATAAAGTCAAAGATTCCTAGGAAATGTAGTAATTCCCAGATTATGGGTCCATTTCTAATCTGGCTCCCACAGCTGTTATCGAGAAGGGCAATTGTAGTAGAGAGAAGAAGCTCCTCCCCCAGTCAACCAAGCAGTTTCTACTAGTTGGCAAGCAAGCTCATGAGTCCCTAGATTATCCCCATTGGAATATCAGTGTCTTTTAGACTACCAATCCTGCTACCAATCTAGCCCTGTAATCACCTTCCAGGGGAGCAAATCTCATGGAGACAGAGAATATCTCAATTACCTTTGCAAGTAAAGTAACCCTGCCTGCCTCTTTAGCAGTCATAGTTACAAAACACCTTGGAAAAGGAATTTTTTGCCACTAAAGTCTTTGGTGTTTTCAAATAACTCATTATTACAAATAGATTTGGTTTTTATCAATGAAAATGACACTACCATCTCACTTGTCCCTTCAAGACCACTGGGCCTTTCCATCTGATTAGCAGTTAAAACTTTCTAGGTATGTTGTCTTCCTTTTCTGTTTGTATCTTCAGCATGTTAAGTGCTTGATTAATGCTTTATTATTCATTCATAAGATGCTAACATTAGAGTCAAGATTGGAACAGTGTCTAACATTATTCTAAGAGACTAATTGTTATTAACAAATCCCAGTTGAGGTGTGAACATACCTTTGGTTCACTCTTTCCTGATTGACCTAGTAAATGCATCTATCTGTTCATACTTCAAGGTGAGTGGGAGTTTCATGTGTTTTGATATTTGAACTTTAAATATGAGTCAACCCACCTGTCTTTGAATTTTACCTGTAATACGTACACTCCTGCACACCTATAGCTATCTTTTTTCCTTACTTGACCATAGTTACTTTATCTTCTCCTCCATTTTCATATTTAAAAATTGGTGCAGAAGACTGAAGAAAACCAAGTGATTGTGACATTGAGAAGACATTTTTGTTATGGATATGGGCATAAAATTCTCAACACATTCATTGTGGAAAAAAATGAAGTGAACAGAGGGCAAGCCCTCTGCTGTTGATGTAGACCTCTTTGACCCATGGGTTGGAGATTTGTGTTCATGAGTTATTAAATTAATTAAGCTCCTTTTCAAATCAACTAACTTCAAGTAGCTGAATCTGTTGTCATGGTGTTTTTCAGGCTGTCCGAATTCAAACCACAACCCAGCCAGAAATCAGCTTATTGCCAAAGTAAAGTGCATTCTTGTTCCAAATTACTACTTGGTTGGAGTTTGTTATATCACCTTTTGGTTCTCTGTATTTAGAAATTGTTTATAACTTTATCTAGTTATGTCCTGAAGAATTGAGCTCATTGCACAGGAATAAGTAATCTTTCTTCAAAAGCAGTTCCTATTCAGTATTATAGTTGTGTGATTTTCCCAACCTCATAATTAGATTGTGAGAAAAAATATTTTAAGCACAAGGTATTAATACCAATTTTGTTAAAGCACTTACTGTGTGCAGAGCACTTGTGATAGTGGTGGGAATAATACCCAATTTAATAAAACATAGACCCTATTCTAGTCTCCAATAGGGATATGGTGCATTCATACATAGTTATGATACAAAACAGCATATATCGAGTGTAAGAGAAATGTAAATAAAATGTTAGAAGAATCCTGAAGGAGAAAATGGGAGGAATCCAAATTTTCCAGGGGAGATAGCATTGAAATGAAACTTTGAGGGTACTTAGCAATTAAAGAGTTAGTGGTGAAGACTGAGTTGATAAAATTATTCTAGAGGGCAGAGTCACTGAAATGAAAGATTGCAGAATATATATATTTTTGGGTACAGTGAGTAATTTAGTTTGGAGTATAAGATAAGGGTGAAAATGTTAAGATGGCACTAGATTATGGAAGGCCTTTATTGTAAGGTAGAAAAATATAAATATTATTAGACCTTAGGAAGCTTCGGAAGGACTTTGAGTTTAGTGATATGACCATATCTAAGGCTTAGTAGTTTGGCAGCATTCCAGTCTAATTTAGTAAGCATTTCTAAGCACCTCCTTGCCCTGTATTAGATACTGGGGGTACAAGAATAAAAACTCTTCCTTCTAGAAGCTTACATTTTATTGAAAGGCAACAACATGTACACCAATAAGTTCATACATAATTTGAAAAGGGAGAGAATATATAGGAGTATAAAGACTGCACTGGAGGGGAGAGAGGATATGTATTGGATAGATTTTTGTGTGTATTATATAAATGTTGATGCAATTGTGGATCATCATTTATTTTGAAAATTTTCCTTACTAACCTTTCTTGCTGATCTTAAGCATTTAGCACAACACAGATAAATCACTGGACTGACTCATTGTCAGGGTTCTCAAATCCATGCTGCTGGTCAGGCAGGCTTCCAGGTATCTGGACTTGCAGAAATAAATGAAACCTTCTGTCCATAGAAACAAGGTCATGCTGACTATTTTCTTGATGGTCTGTTTCATGTAATTCTATGCAATAAAACTAAAATATAGCCCCATATAATAGAATCATCTTCCCTTCTCCAGTTAATTTAAATCTTAAAAATATAGTAGAGTTGCAAGTGTCTTGTTATATCTATCTATCTATCTATCTATCTATCTATCTATCTATCTATCTATCTAGTGTATACTGTAGTGATACCTCAATTAATGAACCTGCTAAGCATGAAGATCTTTTATAATAAAGTCAACCCTATTGAACAAACATTGATAAACTATGTGAAGCTAGACATTTGCTTGTGCATCATCCAGGAACACAGTGGGTCATATTCCTGTACACCTGGCCTTTGACACAAAGCCTAATTTTGACCTCTGCTCAAGTGAGGATGAATCGAGCAAAGCTGTGACGTTAACACAATTTGCCCTTAGTCTCCTCTGTATGACTTATGTCTCTTTAGGCCCTCATTTCTTTATCTCCTCCTACCTTACACCCGAGCCCCCTGAAAAACTGGCTATTGTAATTTGTCATTAATCTGTCAGTGTAAATGATCAAGAAAAGTTCCTGACAAGAATATTTATGTATTGTTGGGAATCCATCCCAAACAAGAGAGTGTGTTGTAGTAGAAAAACCCTGCCTCAGTCTCTGAATGATGCTTCTTCTCCATGTGTCTTTGTACAAGTCACTTAAGCACTTTTTTTCTCATATGTCAAATAAAAGAACTGGACTAGATTACCTGAAGTTACTTCCAGAATTCGTGATTCTAAGATGTCCTTCTTTGATGGAGGCACAAAATTACTATACTTGGGAAGTTCTTAAAGAGTAGTATTTGTACATACAATAAAAAAGAAGCTGAAGTGAATTTAGTTCTGTATTAGAATTTCCTCTTAAAGGGCTTGGTTACTGAAGTTTGAGTGTAAAGTGATCCTATCTAATAATTATGATATTTAAGTTTTCTTACTGCTTTTGCATTCATCATCTTATCTGAAATAATACAGCAATACAGTAATACAGCTAGGATGAATATTATTATCTTCACTTTACAGATGGGGAAAATAAGTCACAGTTTTACCCAATATTACACAGCAACTAAGTAGTAAAACCAGGGAGGCAACTCTAGGTCATCTGTCTACAAGTGCAAATATTCTTTTTATTAGACAGTCCCATAGCATGGACCCAAAATAAAGTGTTTACCTAGAAATTCTGGCATAATGGACAGGGTTCTTAGTTTCCTATAAAACAGCCTTAATTGTTTGATTTAAAGATAAATTTTCCTGTAAAAATAACCTTTAGAATCAGATAAACATTAATTACTATGAAAATTACATGAGTACAGACCTTGTTACAAAAGCATAATAGCTGGTTCTTTGATCACATTTGGAGGATAACCAAAGTCTCTTAATAATGCTCCCTAATCTTTGTTGGAGTTCCTCAGAAATTTCTGTATTTTTTTCATCAGAAACTACCATAAACATGATCAGACACAAAGGACCATGTGTCGAACCTGTAGACAAACAATTTACTGGTACCTGGATTTTGTTTTTCAGAGAGAGCTCTGACTAGAACAAGTTACATTTGTCTTAATTGTGAGTTTTAAATGAGTTTTAAACCTCCCACTTTCCATAAATAATTACACTTAGTGTTTAATGTCTTTATTCCTACTACCTTCCTTGTCCCTTTTCTCTTTCTCTGAAATGAAGAACTGAATTTCTGAGCTTGCAACATAAGGGAGAAGTATTTCATGATTAAGTTTTTGGGAAACATCTACTGGGTGTCTATCCCTGTACTTTAAGATTTGGAAATTGCTTTGTGTACGCTATTTCATTTCATCCTCACAACAACATTGTGAGGTAAGTGCTGCAAATGTTATCTGCACTTTACAAATGAGGGGGAAAAAAAGACTAAAGAATTTATTTTTTTCCCCTTTTTGCTGAGGCAATTGGGGTTAAGTGACTTGCCCAGGGTCACACAGCTAGGGAATGTTAAGTGTCTGAGACCAGATTTGGACTCAGGTCCTCCTGACTTCAGGGCTGGTGCTCTATCCTCTGCGCTACCTAGCTGTCCCAAGGCTAAAGAATTTAAATGGCTTATAGTCACATAACTTGTCAATGTCCAAGTTGAGATTCAGATGATCCAGTGACACTTCGTCCTAATTCTAGGTCTTTTCACTGGCTGGCCCTCTGGCCTGCAATACTCTCCTTCCTCATTTCTTCTTCTTTCTGGCTTCCCTTCCCACCTAAAATCCTACTTCTACAAAAAACTTTAGGCCACTCCGTCACCTTTCTCTTGTACATGGCTGTCTTCACATTGCTCCCTCTTTAAATTGTGAGGTCCTTGTTGCTTGAGAATATGGACTGCTTCTTGCTTTTCTTTTTTATTTCTAATTCTTAACACAGGACCTAACATTTGATAGGCATTTGATTAAATGTTTGTTGACTGGCTGGCTGATCATCAGTCTAGCAGTATTTCCATCTCTCTTCTACCTTTCAGGTGTTGCTTGAGGCTGTGAAATAAACTGAACGTCTAAGATAGAATCTCTGAATTTCCAGAACTTACATTCCTTGTTGGGAGAAACAAGGTTAACATAAGTGAGTGAAGAAGAGAGAACTACTATTGGAAACAAGTAGAAAGAGTATTAGTTTGAGTCAGAGGACCCAGGTTTCCATCCCTCTTCTGTGGGACCGTGGACAGATTGCTTAAGTTCCCTGGACCTCAGTTTTCTCATTTATAAATTGAAGAGGCTGGACTAGAAAGCTTTTTCGGACCTTTCAGCTTTAGGTCTAGTGTAGGATCCTATAATTTGAGGAAAGAGAATGATACTTGAGTGCTAGGGAAGGGAGAAACTGGGCTGGTATGACTGGAGAGGTTTGATGAAGGAGGTAGCACTTGAGTTACACCTTGAAGGATAGGTAAGATTTAGATTGGAAGCTGGAAAAAGTAAAGAAGGAAATAAGCATTTATAATGTTAACCATGTGCCAAGCATGGTGCTAAGTGCTTTATAAATATCTCATTAGATCATTACAGCAACACTGGGAAGTAAATACTTAGTTGTGCCTTAGGCTGCATTCAGAGTATAGGACTAGGCAGGTGGTAATTCTGCTATATTCTATCTAGGTCAAATTACACATGAAATATTATCTTTTGGGCATGTTTTAGGAAGGATATTAGCAAACTGTCAAGTGGTCTCCCATACCACCCCTCTTCCCCCATACTCCCATGGGAGTATGGTGAAAGGCCCAACAGTTTGTGCTATTTGAGGACTGATTGAAGGAACTGGGAAGCTTAAACCTCTAGAAGAGAACAATTAGTAAAAAACTAGGATCATAGATATAGAGCTGGAAAGGATCTCAAAAGTCATCTACCTAGTACAAGCCTTTTATCTTACAGATTAGGAAATCTGTCTAATGTCTAACTGTTTAAAGAGTGGTGCCTCACTTGACCCACATCTAACACCACATACCAAGATAAGATCTAAATGGGTTCATGATTTAGATATAAAGAGTGACATTATAAGCAAATTAGAGGAACATAGAATAATTTACCTCTCAGACCTGTGGAGAAGGAAAGAATTTGTGTCCAAAGAAGAACTGGAACTCTTAATTGAATACCAGATAGATAATTTTGATTATATTAAGTTAAAAAGTTTCTGTACAAACAAAACTAATGCAGACAAGATTAGGAAGGAAGCAATAAATTGGGAAATCATTTTGACATTTAAGGGTTCTGATAAAGGCCTCATTTCTAAAATATATAGAGAATTGTCTCATAAGAATTCAAGCCATTCTCCAATCGATAAATGGTCAAAGGATATGAACAGACAATTTTCAGATGATGAAATTAAAACTATTTCTAGTCATATGAAAAGGTGCTCCAAATCACTGTTGATCAGAGAAATGCAAATTAAGACAACTCTGAGGTACCAGTACACATCTGTCAGATTGGCTAAGATGACAGGAAAAGATAATGATGAATGTTGGAGGGGATGTGGGAAAACTGGGACACTGCTACATTATTGGTAGAACTGTGAACGGATCCAACCATTCTGGAGAGCAATTTGAACCTATGCTCAAAAAGTTATCAAACTGTGCATACCATTTGACCTAGCAGTGTTTCTATTGGGCTTATAACCCAAAAGAAATCTTAAAGAAAGGAAAGGAACCCACATATGCAAGAATGTTTGTGGTAGCCCTTTTTGTAGTGGCTAGAAACTGGAAACTGAATGGATGCCCATCAATTGGAGAATGTCTGAATAAATTATGGTATATGAATGTTATGGAATATTATTGCTCTGTAAGAAACGACCAGCAGGACGATTTCAGAGAGGCCTAGAGAGACTTGCATGAACTGATGCTGAGTGAAATGAGCAGAACCAGGAAATCATTATACACGGCAACAAGACTATGATGATCATTTCTGATGGACATGATTCTTTTCAACAATGAGATGTTTCAAACCAGTTCCAATTGTTCAGTGATGAAGAAAGCCATATACACCCTGAGAGAGGGATGTTAAATATGGACCACAACATCACATTTTCATGCTCTCTATTGATGTTTGCTTGCATTATGTTTCCCTGCTCAGATTTTTTTTTTCTCGTAGATCTTACTTTTCTTGTACAGCAAGATAACTGTAAAAATATGTATATACATATTGGATTTGTCAAGTATTTTAACATAATTAACATATATTAGATTTCCTGCCATCTAGGGAAGGGGGTGGAGGGTAAGGGGGAAAAATTTGTAACAGAAAGCTTTGCAAGGGTCACTGTTGAAAAATTCCCCATGCATATGTTTTGCAAATAAAAAAAAAAGCTTTAATAAAAAAAATTTAAAAGAGTGGTGTCTTAGAAGTGAAAACTGGGAGCAATAAATAAAAGTTGAAAAGAGGCAAATTTGGATTTCATGTAAGGGAAAAGCATTCCCTTTTTAGGGAGCTATCCAAACATGGAATGAGGTCTTTAGGAATTATTGGGTTCCCCTTCCCTGGAAGTCTTCCAGCCAAATTGGAAACTGTGGAGGGGTTTCTGTTTCTCTATTCTTTGAACTAGTTTGCCCCTGAGGAGAGATAGTCTTTCCAACTATGAAATTCTGTGAATCATCCAATTTACAAATCACCCCTAGCCAATTTTTTAAGCCATTTGACTTTGCGCTTTCTAGTAAATTGGACTGGCCTCCTTTTGGGCCAGCAATGGACTGGATATGCAAAACAAAAGGCAGAGTGGTTGAATGGCAAAATGAACATAGTGCTTTGTTTGAGGATGCTAAGTTTTCTAAATGTAAAGAAGGACTCTTTTCAAACTGATCAGGAAAAGTTGTATGATTGAATCCCGGAATTGAACTAATCAGTTTGAATAGTCTGCTTGATTTACTGAATCTGGTTGGAAAAAATAGAGACCTTCTTTTCCCTCTCCCCCCACCCCCCCAAGGCTCAGTTTTCTATATTGTTATAAATGATGTTTAGCTGCTCTATAGTTCTCTCCTAACCTTTCCCCCTACCTCTCTGGTCCTATTCATACATTATTTTGCTGGGAAAATGGATTCTGAGTTGTAGATAGCTAGTTTGCAAATAAGCCTTTGGGTAAGTTGGGGACACTTAACACTTGTACTTCCATCTGAATTGCTTTTCAGCTTCTCTTCAGAGAACACATGTAAATGTACCCTCTCTTCCCCCCCACCCCTTGCCCTACATGCTATCTCTTTCTGTATTTCTTAGATGGTGAACTCTGGGTCTGGATTTCTTCATAACAAATGGAAACAATTTTTAAATTCATCTTCAGAACTTATTCTTCACCCTGATTTTTAAAGCACCTACTTGCTGCTGGAAAATAAGCTATGACCTACATTGAGGAGGAAGGGAGGGAGGGAGGTAATTAAAGAGAGTAAGGATAAGGAAGATCAGCAGAGAGAAAGTCAGAGAATTATTGCAATGAATAACAGTATTTAAGAGTGTGGCAGTGAATGGGTTGTGTATAAAAGATGTTTGATTTATGATGGAGTCTTCTATTCATCTTGCTTTTTAGAAGAGTTACCATTTTTTACCACATCTTTTGATAGGATGTCGTTTTTTTGGTGGTTCTGCCTAAACCTGACCTGGTAGAGAAGACAAAATAGATATGTCCTATTTCTTTCACAGAAGTTCATAAAAGAAAAATAATGAAGGTGGAATATTTGTAGACTTTGGAACATAATGCCACTAATCCCAGTAGTGAGAGGGGAAGACCAAAATCATGCTGTCAGCTGAGTGAAAATGAATTCAGGTGAAAAAGAATTAGGGGCTTTAAAATGTCAGCACATCATGGTAAAGATAACTCAGTACCATCAAAGGGAACAAACCATTTTTCCTTTGAAAAGAAAGCTCTCTATAGGTAGTACCAAAGGTGGAATACTGAGTAGTTTGAATTGGAAGGAAGCTCTAGAATTGGTTGGGGAGAGGGGAGTGTTGGGGGAGAAGACTTCACATAAACCTCTACTTGTTTAAGCTTTTTTATGAAAATTGGTTTTTTATAGAGTGACTTGTGTAGAAGGAACTTTTGTACACTTTAAGATAGATTTGAGAGCAATTTAGTTCAGATGACTCCTTTTACAAATGAAGAAACTGAGAAATTTACTTTTACTTAAAGAAAGGGATTTGCCTGAAGTCATGCATCCGAATTGGAATTTAAAGTTAGGCCCCTTATCTCTAAATCTAGTCCTCTTTTCCACTACATTGTATTGCCACTAGAATCACTCTAAGCTGTATGTATAGTTGTAGTTTGCATGAGTAAGAAGCTAAAGATATTGTTAGTTTTAGTGGGTGTTTTCTTTGAGAGGTTAAAGTCCTGTGGGGAGGAGGAATCCATCTTTATGTTTGGAGACCAGCCATCCTGGAAGACCCAACTTCCCCTTTAGACACATTTAAGGAAAGGGTAAAGGGAGAGGGAAGCTTGAAGAGCATGGATCCCAGGCACTGTTGTAATTACAAGCTAGAGCCTCCTTTTGCTATTTTCAACGTAAATAAGTTTCTAGAAGATAGCTTCAGCCATTCAGGGAATATTTGAGTCTCCTCTTCCTAGCCTTCAGAAGCTCAATCCACATTTAATTTGGTTGCAAGGACTTTCACCTGTTTGTTCATTTATTCAACAGTTATTATACCTACCATATGCTTAATAACTTCTGCATCTTCAATTAGCCATTAGTTAATGGAGTTAGTTGAGTTAAGCAGAGCTAGGAAACCATTTCTTAGTCAGATCTTTTGTTAAACTAAAAACTGTAAGAGCAGGGCCCTTTGTTCCACATTTATTCTTTCCCCATAGAACTGTTCTTACAGCTTACTAAGGCCAAGGCTAGAGGGAGACAGACCAGCTTCACTGACATAGCCTTGGGAAACAAAGAGAAGGTTGGGAAATGCTTGCCATGTCCTGGGTCACTGGGCTTCCTCCCACTCTCCTCACTCAGCCGACTGTCAGGGACCAGAGTGTAATAAGAACTGGGGAGAAAGGAGGTAGTAGAAGGATTTTTTTTCAGTGTAGTGGTGAAATTCCCAGTAGGATTGAGCCTACAAAGCTATTTCTCTCTTTGACTTAACAAATTCTTCACTATTCATGATGAAGTCTTCTGGGGAACAAGTCCAGGAGAGCAATAGCCAGGATCAGGTTCAAGCCAATAATGGGCAAAGGTAAAACCTGTTGGAGAGTCCAGTGTCCCAACTCTGCCAGGGCAGAAGGGATTGATGGCTGCAACTAGCTCTAGAGAACAACTGGGAAAAATGACCCTCTCAAGGCACTTTTATACCTTCATTCCTATCATCCTAATAAGCATATTTTGTTGGTAGGGCTACAGCAACTGAGTATGTGATTATGTGTATGGAAATTTAAATGAGTATGTATATGTTTGTATGTGTCAATATGTGTCATTGTGTGTCTGTAATTAAGGCCATTTGTACATGTGTTTGTATAACTGGAGAAGATTTCGGTGTGTGTCTGTATAAGCCTGTGAATATGTATGTTTATAAGATAGTTAAGTAGATTTAGAGGTGTCGGGGCCTCTTGGGGCCATCGAGTCCAACTCTTATTTTACAGATGAGAAATCTGTGGCGGGAAGGTTAAGGTGCTTGTGTGATGTTCACAGAGGGTGTCTTTGTTCTCAGAAATGTGGCTGTACCTTCGGGTGGAACAGTGACAATGACAGTCTGAGCTGTCCTCCCTATCACTCAGGGGCAGTGGGGTATTATCTGTGACAGGGATAGAGATTATCTTCCCTCTGCTCTACCCCACCACCACACCCTTGCTGCGGCCCTGGGCTTAAGGCCTGTTTTCTCAGCTGTTGTCAGGTTCAGAGAGGAAAGAATGCAGAGTTGCCTGGTGCTGTTTATAATCCTTCATTACTACGCCCGGTTAGACATGGAAAGAACAGACCCAAGGCAATGGTTGTGACTTCTGAGGGGATTCCGAGACCCAGCATTTTGCTGCTGCGTGTTCTCAGCACCAGGGGGCGGGGCCCAAGATCACAGACCATTCCACTGAGGGGATGACCATTTTTGATTGCCCTGTGTGCTCCCTCCCCAGTTTCTTGTAAGAAGAGAAGGACAATTCTGATCATATCCAATTTTCCTTAAGTCCAGCCCACCACACAAATGAAGAGGGTTCAGAGTAACTCATGGCAACGGAAACTTAAGAAGGGGATTTTCTTAGCTATTTCTGATTAGTCACTTACAGCTGATTACTCTGTGACAGATGAGACAACAGAGCACCGAACATACAAACTTCAAGCAACCTTAGGAACCCCATGGCATCTAGCCTTTGTACAGGATCAGGGAATGATAGTGCCTTTGTGCTCTCTAATTAAATTAAAGAGTACAGGAAAAAAACACACAAGTCTAAGCAAACCTGAGCAGTAGCAGGGCTTATGGTCATACCTCTGAAAAAAATTTGTTTATGTTTCTTAAGAGAAAACCTGGGTTTTCTTCTCTTGATATTACCAGTGGAAAGAACATTGAATTTGGAATCTTAGGATCTGGGTTCAAATCTAAACCCTGCTACTTATCACTTGGTTTAAGTCACTTCCCTGCCTTGGTCCTCAGTTTCCCTATTTGTAAAATTAGCAGTTTGAATTATATGACTCTTAGGATGTTTCTAATTTTAAATTTAGTATCTGCATTGTAGAGAAGCAATGACTCATCTGGGTGGTAGAATTTGAGCTTGAGGGTAAGGAAATGTAAGAAGAGCTACGGGTTTGTGACAATGACAATTAATTGTGGCAACGTAATGATCTGGATGAGAGGCTTACATCACCTTTTGATTACCCATTGCATCCCATTGAGAACATTTTGGAAACTGTGACAAAGCTAGGTTTTGGTTTTCATAAGTGACTGTATAATCCATTGTGATAAATGAAGTGTATTTACAGAAAAGCATTCCTTTTATGTTTAGGATCTGTTGGTTATGCTACATTGGTTGGCCTGTTGGACATCCCAGATATTCATAACAGTTGTCTGAGCAGGGAATTATAAACAGTGGGGACTGATGACAGAAAACCAAGACTAGTAGAAAAATAAAAAAAAAAAAAAAAAAAAAAAAGATGTGTCCAAAGAATAATTAAATAGAAACTCATGGGAAAAGTTCCATTAGGCTTGTTTATTCTTCAAACATAATGCAATAATCACTCAACATAATAATAATGAATAACATTTATATAATGCCTCAAAAGATTTGCAGATTGCTTTTATTATCTCATTTGTGAGGGTTCCTTCCTCTCCCAGCATCCCCTTGAGTATATAGGTGCTATTATTATCTCCATTTTATAGATTAAAAAGCTAAGTTGAAATATGGATCAGAAAAAGAGGTTAAATGAAGTACTTTGCTTAGAGACATCCAACTAATAAGTGTTTGAGGTGGCATGCAGACTCGGGCTTTCTATACTCCAAGTCTAGTCCTCTATCCATATTGGTTTAACCCTTTAACAACATACATTAGTGCTTTAATTTTGTATAAATTATCTCATGATCCTTAAAATTACCCTGTGAAGTAAGAATTACACTTATTTTATATGTAATGCTATAGATCCCCCACTATTGCTTTCTGTATTGACTTGCTCACCCCATAGATTTGATGTTCCCAATGAATGATTTACCACATAGCTATAATTCAAAACTCTCCCTAAGTGCTTTGGTATTTCTGATGGATGTGCATGTTATGTTCTAGCTCCTGAGACCCCACCAATTTGCTTTCTACACATATAAAATCACCATGGCATCATCAACTTTTACACATAAAATGTTTACTAAATGAGAATGCTAAAGCAATAATAATAACATTATGCAATAGAAAGCAAAATCAGGAATAATCAAATTATCACTTACTCAACAGAAGACAAAAGCAGGAATAAATAAAAACATCAAAGTTTGCCCATAACCCTGGGTCACATTCTTCTATCAATATGTGTAGTGCTCATGAGAAATTACAGACACACACATAGAAAATTATCAGGGAGGTACATATGTGTTTGAGGTGGCTTAGACTTGATGTTCTTTGCTGCTTCAGGAATAGTCTCTACTACATGAAGCTGCTCCCCCACCCCACCCCCCATGGTTCTTACCCTTCACCTCCTGAGCAAAGCCATTCCTCTTCTGGTTTTAAGCCAGAGCAGCCAATGACAAGATCTTCTCTCACAGCAATCTGTAATAGGGTGCTAAGAAAAAGTGTTAGACTCCTTTAATGACAGGAGTTCCCTTGAAACAAAGAACTGCCAAGTCCTTCATATCTGCAAGTACCAAGGGATTCTACTTTGTCCAGTTGTCTTCTGTTCCCTTCTTACAGCAAAGCACAGGTCATAGCAGAGCTTGTCTTTCCCCCCTGTTTTTTTCCTTCCTTTTAAACCATACAGGGCAGTAGTGGGCAATGCCCCTCAGAGGTTTTCCCCTCTAAGAATGCAGATGGCACCAGAGAGCAATAAACCCTGGTAGTTCTTACAATCAGCTGTTTCAGGTGGGAGCTTTCAGTGTCTTCTCTACCCAGCTCTTATAAGTCTTCCTGATGAGTTCAGCTTAACTTTTCCGCTTTTTCTGCTCCTGCTGGAGTTTTATAACTTATAATACCTCAAATCAGAGCCTCTTGATAGTCAATGACTTATTTTTGCCTTGTGAAATAACGCTTAAGAAATTTACCTTTCTGTCAGCTAGGAGCTCAATGTTATTGTTATCAACTTCCCATAGCACCCTGTGCTCAGAATAGGCTATCCCTCTCCTCAACAGTCTGAGTTTGTGTTTTTTCACAAGTTCATTTTATCAGTTTTCCTTATACAGATTTCTTCTCCTCTTTCTTCTTCTATTCCTTCCCTTCCTCCTCCTCCTCCTCCTCCTCCTCCTCCTCCTCCTCCTCCTCCTCCTCCTCCTTCTGCTTCTTCTTTCTTCTTGTTCTGTTTCTGTTGCTTCTGCTTCTTGTTCTTCTAGTTCTTGTTATTCTTATTCTTGTTCTGCTTGTTCTTTTTGCTGCTTTCAGCAAACATAAGAAAGGGGGTAATGCTTTACATATAGATAAACTGAGTCTTAAAGAGGTTAAGTGCTTTGTCCTTGGGTTCTTGGGTCATTCAACAAGTGTAAAAGAGGATTTGAAATCTTGATCTCTTGATCTCACATTCAGCGTTTTTCTCCTTTTTCCAAGAAACACATTTCTTCTGTTTAGTTAAGTATCTACTCTGTGTAAGACCTCATGTAAGCAGAAAACTGCCCCTAAGTTGCCAGATCCACCTACCTTTTCTCAATCCTCTCTCCTTGATACCTCTACAGCCTTTAACACCATCTATCTATGACACTCTGTTCTTTTTAGGTTTTTAGGATCTCTCTCTCTTTAGGTGTTGAGTGTTTTTTTTGTTTGTTTGTTTGTTTGCTTTTTATACCTGACTACTTCTCAGTCTCCTTTGCTGGATTCTCATTCCCTCTTACCATAAGTGTCCCTCAAGGATCTGTCCTGGGCCCGCTTCTCTTCTCCCTCTCTACTACTGCACTTGGTGCTGTTATCAACTCCTATGGATTTAATTACTGTTTCTATGCTGATGATTCTCAAATTTACCTAGCCTGCCTTCTTCTCTCTGCTGATCTATAATCTCACATTTCCAACTGCTTTTCAGACATCTTGAACTGGATATTCAGTAGACATCTTAAACTCAGCTTGTCTAGAACTCAAGATTATCTTTTTACCTCACTAGCCTGTCTGCCTAAGTCTCTCCCTTCCAATACATCCCTTATTCAGCTACTAAAATGATTTTCCTAAAATTCAGGTATCATCATGTCCTTTTCTTGCCCTACTTCCAAATATAGGTGGAAGCCTCTAGGAACAAATATAAAATGATCTGTTTGGTATTCAAAGTTTGTCATAACTTAGGCCCTTCCTACCTTTTCAGTATTCTTATACTTTATTCCCTGATTGAATGCCACTGGCTTTCTGGCTGTACCATGAAGAAGATACTCCATCTCTTGGCTCCACATATTTTGAGGGGCCCTTTCTCTCCTCTATTCTCTCTGGCCTCCTTTAAATTCCAACTAATATCCCACTTGTATAGGAAGCTTTCCTCAGTCCCTCTTAATTCCAGTGCCTTTCCTCTCAATTATTTCCTATTTATCCTGTATACTTTACTTTGTATATATTTGTTTACATGTTACCTCTTTTGGCTCATAAGGTCAGATGCTGTCTTTTGACTCTTTTTGTATCCCCAGTTCTTAGAACAGTGCCTGGCACATAGTAGTTACTTAATAAATGTTGCTATTGCTGTTACAGCCTACTAGGGAGAGATAAGGTGTGAGTCCAGGTAATTAGAGCTCTTCAAAAATGGAATGGATTACCTCAAGGGAGTGAGTTCCCCTTGCTTAGAAAGCTTCAGTCAGGGACTGGATGATCACTTGTTGGATATTTTATGGTGGGAATTTCTTTCATTTATGTTGGATTAGATAGTTGCAGAGGACCTTTCCAAATTTCTTTGAAATTCCGTGAACTATATTATGAACCAACTTTTGGTAAATGCATAAGCAAAGTACTAAGATGTCAAAGGAGAAAGAAAGAGCACTTTTATCTATATGTTCATTTCTTTTACTTTTTATTCTTAAAAACGACTTCCTGTTTGTTTCAGACTTCTAGGCCTTCCCCATTGTCTTCTTTTACCTTTCTATTTGCTGTTACTGCCTTCCTGTCCTTTGTGGCCAGACCTGGAATGACAGCTATTTTTGGGAAACTGGATGGTCAGTTGAACATTGGGATATGGATTTAGAATGCTAGATGTAGTGGAAAGGAACTGAGTCAGTCAGACATCAGTTAATTATGTCTAGACTCTCCCCTTTACACCTCCCCCGGCCCCCAAATGACTATTTGGTACATAAGAGGTTCCACTTTTCAGTCAGTTAGTTTTAGGCTCTTATGAAAATAACTCCTCTTCCTTAAGCCCCAAGGGAAGATTGGTTAAAACTTTTCTGATGAAAAACATATTCAAACAAACTTCTTTCTCTTTCCCATGCCAGCTTTGAACAGTGGCTAGTATCACTGACTTTTTGAGGCTTACCCTGAGTGACACTTAGGTACTCAAATACAAGCACTATTTGTACCAGTCAGTGGGTGGCAGTTGAGTATGAGGAGAAAGAGACCTCTAACTGTAATGTGAAGCTAAAGACAGGGTCACTTACCCAGCTTTAAACACACCTTCCCTCTCACTACTGAGAAATTGGCATGTGTGTGTATTTTTCCTCTCCCAGCCAGTATCCATTGCCAAAATCTACAGTCAGAGTGGCCTGGACTTCTCCAATGGTTGGAAAATCAAAGACACGTGCATGAGTTCTTAATTAGCTATGATGGACAAATCAAATTTCTAGAGACCACCCTCAGACTTCATGTGTTAGGAGAAGTGAGGTCTAAATCTTTCAGCTCTGTACATAACCTTTAAGTACCTTATCCACATCTCTAGAATTTTAATACCATTCATTGTAAAGAAGCCCATTGTTGAGTATTTCCAGTGAATTATGGAGAGAAAAGTTGTTCTCTATGTCAAGATGTGTCCTTGGCAGTAGTACTGTGGATGTGATAACTCACATTAATGTGGTTCTTTAAGCTTTACAAAGTAAGTGTGTTCTATACATTATCTCATGTGATCCTCACAGCAGCTCAAAGAAGCAGGTGCTATTTATATTCCCATTTTATAGATAAAGAAACCAAGCTTAATGACTTGTCCAGGATCAGGGAGTGTATAAGGATTCAGTGTAGTAAGTAATCAAACTCTGTTTTTTTCTGATTTTAAATCTAGTACTCCATCCACTATATTACCCTGTCTCTCGATGTGACAGAAACATTTTCATTGTATTTTAACCCATCTTCAAAGAATGTCTCTAATTTAACATAATTCCAGTCTGTAATTTCTTCCAGGATTATTACCTGTTCCTTTCTCTCCTGAGATATTACGACCTAGCAAAAAGGTAGAATGAATATCAGGCTCCCCCAGGTTGAAGACTTGGTGCAATGATAGTTGTAATATACACAAGCTGGGAGATTTTCACCTGAGAAAAGGTGAGGAGGGGAGCCAATCCTAGGGACTAGAAATATAACCAAGTTTCTAGATTGGTTTGCTGATGAGAAGGCACGAATGTTGCCTACTTTTTTTCATAGTTCGCTCTACAAAAAGCAACAGTTAGGTTGTATTCGTGGGTATATTCCTCCTAAGAAGGGAGGCATGTATACACATATACATGGGAGCACAGTAAGCTCAGGTTGGACATAGGCAGCAGGAGTTATAAAGACAAAAATCATAAGGTGGGTAGGGTATAATCACCTATTAAGACAAAAATCAAAGATCAGGCAGATCTTATCAGATGATTCCTGTGATGGGTTGTTTTTCAGAAGATGTACAGTGGCCGTATCAAGATTAGCCATGGAGCCGAAGATTGGCATTAGCCAGTCTGAGTTGATTCTCTGGTATAGAAGGGAGTTACAGGTTTAACAAGTGAACACTGTAAGGATTTTATGATGTACTCAGCTTAAGGAATGTTCAGTTTGTTTCTTGCTTAACTGATTCTGATTCTCAGGTCAGTCGGGCTTCCTGGATAGTTGGGGAGCTTGACTAAATCAAGATGGTTAGTAAAAAAATTATTAGCTGCCTCAGTTTCACAGTGTCAGATTTTCATCTGAAAGGGACATCTAAAGAGTCTTTCCATAATAATATATTTCTATACTTTAGGTCTTTAAAATTTTAAGTTTCAAATTCTCCATGATAGCCCTCTGTTTTCTTCTCTCTTTGGGAAGGAGAAACTTGAAGGCTTAACCCAGGAGAGAGCACACTTGTATAGATCTTTACAAATTGAAAGGTATTTTGTACCAGCTTAGCCATGGATTGTGTCTGTTGTCTTAGGGCCAGCCTCAAAAAGACAGACTCATCAGGGCGTCCTTAAAATAATGATTTTGGCCACAGCGGCTCACAAAGACCCAGTAGGGTTGCATCTGTGATGATGGAGGTACTATTTATACTGATAAAATCTTGGATCATTGAAATATTCAAGTATAAGTTTTACAAGTGCAATTATAGACAGTTCCCTATTCCAGCCCATTTTAATAGATGGTAAACTTCTTGAGGGAGCTTTTACTTCTGTCTTTGTTTCCTCAGTCCCTAACAAATACTCCCTACTGAATAACTATTTTTTTGAATTGAATTCTCAAAACTGTAGAATCGAGGCACCAAAAGTTTAAAAGAATGGTCTGGTGTGGAAATGACGATGAAGTGGTAGAATAATGTCATGGAGGCTTGGTTCTGAACTAGATAAGATTTAAAAAACAAACCAAATAAAAAAAAAACCCCAAAACTCAAACCTTACTCATTAGACTCATTAGACCAAGGCTTTCCAGAGAGTAGAGATCTAATCTGGAGAAGATAAGGTTGAGTGCAGGTAGCATGGTGTGAAAATGGTTGGAAGAAAGGGTTATATCCCCTAGATTTGGGGAAATGTAAAACCATACTTGATACAGAGTTCAAGATATCACCCTCCTCTACCTCTATCTTTTGAGTGTTGAGATTCAGAGTACAGCCTGGAACAATGAGAGAAGGACTTGCGTGCGTGCGTGTGTTTGATATAGTATATAGTACATAACTACATAGTATATAGCAACTCTCAGAAGGCTGCTTACTTTCTCCCTGTCTTGCCTTGTTAGTAGTTCTTTTGTAGTAGGAGAGTTGCTACCTTATAAGGATGTGTTCTTTGTTGAAGGGATAAATATTAATGCTTAGGTCCCAGCTACCAGAAGAGAGGGAGAAGGAAGAAAGAATAGAGAGGGGTAGTATGAATCGAAAGGTAATATGGTCTCTTGGGCAATCCTCAGTGTTTCAAGGGAAATTCAACTTTTCTCAAAAATGTTCTTGTCACTCTTGGCACACATGGAGGAATGACAAACTTTCTGAAGACTTTCCTTGAGTAGTGCATACAGCCTATGGTGAGACTTCTATCTTTGGTGAGTTTGTGACTTGGAACATTCTGGTAAAGTCCTTGGCTGAGCCATCTTTGAGACAAAGGTGAACCTGACTTCTTGACGCTATGCAAATGGACTGATGCTTATTGGCCAGCTCTACCAACCTGGAAAGGCCTTTAGAAGAGGCCTGGTTGACAGACCATCTTCCAAATAACAGCTAGTTAATTATAAAGAAAGACTTGTCCTTTGGTTGGCCCCTAGGAGACATTTATTTCTTTAGTCACAGCAACTTATTTTTTTAGGAAAGTATTTACATATAGTTCATTTTAGTGGAAAATTAGACTTTTAGGTAAGATTTGAGTGCAGTCCTCTAGTCTAGTTACTTAAAAGATGGGGATACCTTATGTACAGGAGATCACAGAGGAATCTGGCATTGCCCCTAAATCCTGGATCTGCCTGGAGCTGTTGTGGCAGATCAGGAAAGTCCAGACCACCTTTGGGGGCTGGCTGCTTTGATGGAAAAAGCCTTTTATTACTCCGTTACTACAATGACAGAATAGTTCAGCCAGAAACAAAGAGGCTCTCTGGGATGGGAGATGAGCCCTTCTCATCCTAGATTAGGCGAGGAAAAGCGCTTATCGAAGACATCACAAACATACAAATTTTTGATTTAACAATGAGAAGAGCACTGGCTCTGGAAACAGAAGCAAATCTAACACTTGCTGTCTATATGACATTGGGCAACTCACTTAACTTTCCTGGACCTCAGTTTCCTCATCTGTAAAAATGAGCAAGTTTGTCTAGATGAGTGTTGAGATCCCTGCCAGTTGCAGATCTGTGACCTATGATTTCCATCTTGAGGGTGCTATTCTAACTAGGAATGGGGATGGGGAGATGGGAAGAGTCAGAGTATCTCAGAAGCTGCTGGAAGTATTCCAGGTCCCCTGCATCCTCTCTCTGCTTCAGGAGTTATGGCCTGCTTCTCCCTCAATGGGTTTACCACAATTGCTTAGAGGACTCAGATATCAGAGAGGCAGCATTCCATATTATGATATTTTCAGGAAATTTGCTGTAGCATCCATAGCATTTTTAGATCATAGTAAAACAATTCATGAATGAAATCTCAATTGATGGTTCTTAATAATCTCTGCAGACCCTCAGAACAATGCAGAAAGGTTTGGCGTGGTGTTTGCTCTATTTTCGATTAGTTAACAGCAAAATGTTTCTGTGCTTGTGTGTGTGTGTGTGTGTGTGTGTGTGTGTGTGTGTATTTGGTTCCTTGACACTTTATTGGCATTTATATCTCCTTTTGACATTGTGGGGACATCTAGGTGGCACAGTAGATTAGAGAATTGGCACTGGAGTCAAGAAGACCTGAATTCAAATTTGTCCTCAGATACCAGTGTGTGATGCATTTAACCCATGTTCTTCAGTATCCTTAACTTTAAAATGGGGATAATAATAATATTCATTTTCCAATGTTGTTTTGAAGCTCAAATGAGACAATACTTAGAATGCCTTTTTATATCTTAAAAGTGCTACATAATGATAGCTATTATTGTTATTATTCGTTCAGCTTGCTTTTTTTTTCTCTTTGTGTGACAGTGTTAGGTCAGGGTCAGAAAGACCATTTTGTCCTCCTCCCCATCTTCCCTCTGTCTCTTCTGCCTTTTCTGTCAGGTGGCAGGTGCTGTAGGGTCTTGGATTTTAGTGTCGAAAGAACTGAATCATGTCTTGACCAGATTATTCACCTGCTATGTGGTCTTGTGGACCTCAAGGAGCCTTAGTATTTTCACTGATGAGTGGGTTGAGTGAATTGGTTTTTGTGGATTCTTCTAGTTCAAAATCTATAATCATATGCCTTTAGGGAAGATCCCATCAACCCTCTCTTTTTAAAGATGAGAAAAGGCCAGGCAGGCTAAGTTAGCAAGATCAGCTGGCCCCTATCTTTGGTCTATGTCTCATTACCAGAGTGTTTTAACCAGCTAATGGATAGTTGCAGATATCATGTTGCCAGCCAGTTGTGACCCAGTATGAATCATTGAGGAATATGCAGTTATCCCGGACCAGTAGACTTGAGCAGAAGGTCAGTGCATTCTCTGAATTTCATGTTTTCATTTTTAGGATACCTTTAACTAGAAAATCCTTCTAGGAAACACCAAAGCGCAATAGGTGTGGAATCAGGTTAGAGATCTGTCCCAAATTCAACTTCAGATTCAAATGTATTCAGTAAATGAGGTATTAGTTAGGAAAGATGATTTTTAGGATCATCAACACTTGATTTGATTAAATTTTTAAAGCGTTAAAATATGTAGGATGATTAAATATATTTTCTCCTTGGTTCTTTATTTTTATAATACTACTGAGTCTTCCTATGTTGTCCTTTCTCAATTCCTTCTCATACTTAGGAGATTCTCAAATATAGATTAGCATTTCCCTTTCTTCATCTACTTCTGTCACAAGGCTGCCCCACCTCAGTCCTAAGAGCCTTTTCTAGGTGTCCTGGGAGATCAAGTTTTGGACCCACTTTCCAACTTTTCTGGGTTACCTGGTTAGACTATTATAGTGGTATAGTGGTGGACAGTGTCTATTGATGTCTGTTTCTCTGATCTCTTTTATCAAACAATTGGGATTCCTACTTAATATTGAGATTCATGAAAAGAACCTGGTTGGCCCTGATAAAGTATTACCAGCAAGATGATTAGAATTGACCAATGAAGGAAGGAATGGCTTGTGAATTTTTCTTTGTGGTGATGTTAATTAGCAACACTCCATGTCCTTGATCTCTGTTTATTGCCTCTAATTCATAATCAACTGTTCTTTCTAGAAATAAAAATTTATGTTCTTATTATGATCTAGGCACTGTCCTTAGCAAGTATTTTGGATACAAAGAGGCAAAAAAGTAGTTCCTTCCCTCAAATTTACATTCTGATGGGGAAGACAATATGTAATTAGCTGGATGCACTCAAGATATATACAGAGTTGATAGATGAGAAAGGCATTAATATTGTTCTTTACAATAATAAGGAAGTCAGGAGGAGAGGAAGATTTAGGAAGAAAGAAAATGAATTCTGTTTGGGACATGCTAAGTTTGAAATACCTATGTGATTTTCCAGATCTAAAAACCATCAGCAGGATTTGAGAGTGAGGTGATCACAGATGGGTATTGTGGAGATTAGTTTGATATTATGAAAAACTAAGGATAGAATGAGATGATAAACTGTTAATTTTCTAGCATGAAAGTTGTTTAGATGGAAACTTGATGATTACCTGTAATGGATATTTTGGGGGAGATTCATACTTTTGGTTGAGATTGTGTTCTCAGAAATCTATAGCATCCACTGGCTCTTGAGGTAGAAGGGATTTCAAATGTCATTGAGTTCAAAACTACTTAAATAGGAATTCTCTATACAACTTCACAAACATTATTTTGGGATTCTCTCATTCTTTGAAAACCTTTCTTGTATTTTCCCCAAATTGGTGTGACCTACAAGTAGCTTATGAAGTTTCAGTGCAGTGTTAATCCTTGACATTCACTAGGTACATTGTCTTTTGTTACCCAAGGTAGCAGATGCAGAGACCTCAAATGAGTTTAGGGTTCGGGGAGTTGGGCAGTGGTGTTTGGTTCCTTATGATTGTTCCTGGAAGTGAGCCTGAGAAGAGTGGGGTTTTGTCCCTACAGGTACTGAAGAGTTTAGGTCAGACTATTGGGAGTAGTGTTGTAAGTATGTTGCATGTTGGGCGTGTCTCATTAGTCCTTCCCCTGGCTTGTGCTGTATTACCTCAAAACATATGGGAGCAATTTTCCCCACTCTTGCATACCAAAACCTTAACTAGTTCTATTCATCATTGTGTTCCACCATGAAAAGGTGTTTTTAGCAAGGGAGAAAATGGGAAAGAATAGAACTTTCAACTGCTCATCTCTGGCAAGTACTGGGCATGGCCTCTATGGCCAGGCCGGAAAACATACTGGAAATATATTACTCTTTCCAAGAGAGTTTGAACTTTCTCTGAAACCCATGCAATTGAACTTAATCATGAGATAATAGGACTCAGCTAGAATGGCCCTAAATTTATACTTTAACATTTTAGTGGATCTGTGATATCTCTGCGTTGGGCACCTTTTCTATTGTAACTTTTTGCTTTCTCATTCTGTGTTATCATTGCTCATCTATTTTTGTACTTCATCCTCAGAAGATATACCTAATGCAACGGAAGACTGACATTTAATGTTTTGGAAGTGCTGTCCGTCTCTTTTTGTCTGGATCTTGTAAGTTGATTGGCCCACTTCCTTTTTCATTTGTTTATGCCCTTGATATTTTTGGTGTCATCATTGATATGTTCTAGTCTGTTTGTACCTGCTGATGAGATTGATGAGAGCAGTTGGCACTACATGATGAGGTTTGGCACTAAATGATGGGGCTTATTAACAATTCACATGTGAAGAATTCATAATAACTTTCTCCTTGCGAAAAGGTATTTTTATTTATGAGAAAAGGATACAGACAAAATGAAGAGATAAAACAGGCACCAGGAGTGGTATCTATCAAATAGATTTGGGAGAGCATATAGTTAACAAGGAAAAGGGATTTTAACAATTAGTAATAGAAAAGACAAGTTCCCCAGTGGAACTCACAGTCAGAAGAAAGAGAATAATACATCATGAGGTGGGAGTATGCCATTGACTGGCAGACTAAATTCATAGAGGAGTTTAGCACTCTAAAAAGAGTTAGTTAGCTATTAGAAGGAGAAAGACACTACAAGGCATAGGGGAGGGGGTAAGAGAAAAGACACCATGAAGCAGAATGCCATGGAGGGCTAACCCAAAAAGGATTCAGCAAAGACAATTTAGGCCATGTACAGAAATTTAACCTTGAGGGTTTGACATAATAATTTGGCTTTCTTATTAGACACAATAAGATGGGGTTACTCAAGACCTCCATAGTGGGTGGGACAGTAAGGTTGAGCTGATCTCCATCAGTGCCCTTCCCTGCTTGCTTCAGGGAGTAATCTTATCAGCACTTCAGGTTTTCTCTGCCAACCCCACCCAGTTACTAGGACCTCATCACCTACCATGAGTCTTTACATTGCCCTTTAGGTCACCTGTAATTGTGTTCCATGGTTCACAGCCATGTAGCAGTATAAATAAGTTCTTGCTGCTGCAAGAGAGAGATTTCTGCAACAAGTTCCTTTACTTGATTTACCTCAAAATACATATCTATATGCCAGGGAGAATAAATTTTCTGCCTTTAAAAAGACACACACACACACACACATACATATATGTTTAAAAAGTAACCAGTTGGTTGCTGGCCAACTTGTATTTGAACTGTTTGGCCAATATTTTTAGCACAAAAGGTGGTTGCTGGTAATGATCTATAGCTAGATTGCAGTGAAATAGTATTTTTGTCAGATTGCCATCTAAATAATATACCCAGTTAGATGAGGATTAGAGAAGAAGGAGAAATGTTTTTACCAGATTGACTTTACTAGTTTTAATTTGGGTAGCTCTAACAATGCTCTAAATAACTGCTTACTATGCTTGTCTCTCATCCCAGCAAGTTTTCCAGAGATGTTCTTTATGGGCAGTGTATAAGTTTATCTGTCTATGTCTTCCCAGTCCTTCTGTGTCTCTGGGGAAAAAAGTCTGTCAACTTGTTTGTTTTGTCTTGGAGCTCCTATTACAGGGCTTTCACAGATGGAATTTGAACCTTCTTATCTCATGGAGAGTAGTTGAAGTTAACATTTTGCCAGAGTTGCTAAGAAATGTCAATAACTCCTGGAACCAAGATGATGGGTCAGGAACTGTGCCCTGTAGATTTCTGGCTCGGGTGCTAGACAGTGAAGGAAACTGGCTGCTTTCCATGATGTCTGAATTGATTACAGTGACCCAGGAGCAGAAACTCACCACCTGTCCTGGTTTCTGTTTCTGGCTGGGCTGTCTCAATCCTGCAATTCAATTTAACAAGTGTTTATAAAATACCTACTGTGTACAAATCAATGTGTAGAGAGGGTAGAGAGCAAAGTATTGCTGCATCTGATTTCCAGTCTGGGTGATAGGAAGAATGGTGGTATTATTAATGGAAAGAGAGACTGAGAGGAAAGGGTTGATCAAGCTGCACATTTCCCTGCTCCCAGTATTGTAGAAGTAGCATTCATACTTTGACAAGTAACATAGATCATGTTTTCTGAATTCCTTCCTCCAATCAATCTTTGGGCTCTCAAACTACCATTTTCATTCAAACTCAGTTACTTGTGGAAAAGCAATAGAGGAACATATATAACCTTGAAATTTTTAGAAACATGCTGTATTCTGTTAGGTGAGTGTAAGAAATGCTTACATGACTTTTCTGTATCCATAAAACTGGAGCACCATTCAGAATAGTATAATGGGAACTTCAGAATGAGCATCTGTCCCCTTTGTACACATCTCATCCATCCTTAAGGAGGCCCTGTGAGGTACAGTGGAGAGAACCCTGACTTTGGTGGCAGATAACTTGGGCTCAGAATCGCTTTTCTGATGCTTACTGAAGGACAGTTCCCTTAGCCTCTCTCTATCTGAGTTCCTTTCTGAGTGAGATGAAGATTCCCCAGTCCCTCTGGGCCCTGGATTTAGGTTAAGGCCTAGGTAAAGTTCTGTTTTATAATGTCCTTTCTAGCTCTGATGTTCTTTGAGTCTATGATCTCCTGTGATGTCTTTCCTGATCACTCTAGCACATACTGACAGTTCCCTGTGGACTCCTATGATATTTACTATCTGTTCTATTTATTAGACCCTGGGTATAGATTGCCTTGTGTTATTTACATGTTTATGTTTTCATCAGTCATACCATAAGCTGTTGAAGAGTGCAAGTAGAGCCTTTCATTCCTCCTATCCCCACTGGCATCTACCTTAGTGTCTAGCAACATAACTGTGAAAAGAAATAAATTATATCTTAGACTGTGCAAAGTGAAGCACAGTGTCCAGAAGGAAGCAATTGGTAGTTCCACTCTATTTTGCCTTGGTGAGATTTGGTGTATTGCTTTTGGTTACAGGTACCACATTTTTAGGAAGGACATGAACAAGATCTTTAAATATTAAAAAGGGCAACCAGTATACTGAGAGAACTTAAGACTGTTATGAATGAAGATTAGCAGAGATGCTTAGAATGAAGAAAATGGTATGTGTGGAGAGAGTGGAGTGGGGTAGAACACACTAACTCTTCAAATGATGGGTGGGCTTTCATATGGAAATAGGATTAGACTTGTTCTGTTTTCCTAAAGAGGATAGAACTAGAAGCAGAGGATTAGAGTAGATAGATTTTAGTTTTCTTTAAGGAAAACTATGTTTATAATTAGAGCTGTCCCAAGTAGAGTTGGGGATATCCTGAGTTCCTTGCAACTGGAGGTCTTCATGAAGAGATTTGATGACTATTTATATGTATGATTGACCTGGATTTCCCCTCAGATGTATTCTGACTCACATGATTGTGACTGATTCCTTTGAATGCCTGTGGAAGAGCTTCCAATCTTTGTTGTCCCTCTAAGGAAGTTTTCTGAAGTGTCCCTTCCTTAAGGGACACTTGCTGCTTTCCTTTCTTAATGAAAATCTTTATTGTTTTAACTTTCCCCACCTGAAATATTTTGTACTTTCTAAAAAACTGCAACAAACAGCATATTCAGCACACTAGTTCTGGAGTGTATGTAAATAAATGTCATGGTTGTATTGAAACTGTTTCAGTGTTGTAACCTGTGTGAATGAATTATATTGTGCTATTCAGTAGAGACCTCCCTAACAAAGCCCGTCTTTACCTCCACTATTGTTTTGTCCTTGAACTTACTTTAGTATTTCTGTCTAAATTGGAAGCAAAATGTTTTGCATCAGAAAAGAAGTTTAAAAAAGTAGTTGCTGAGTTCTGTGGACTATTAAGGGTACTAAATAAATTTATTAAGGATAATGAGAAATTTATAGTAATGTCAGTACATATTTATTGTGCACATGCCAATACATGTTCTGGGGATTAAAATTGATCAGTGATAGACACTAAAGATCCAGGAACCATTCATAATCTAGCAGTCCCCAGCTTCCTCATCCATTTCCCTTCAAAATAATGCTAGGCTGTCTTTTTCATCGAGTTAGAGACTGGCTAGTCAGTGCCAGGCTAAACCTAGCATTCCCTTGTCTTTTCTAGAATAGGTAGATCTTTTAAAATCATACTCTGAGCTCATTGGGAATAATATTGGGAATAATGATTCGTGTGATATAGCAGCTCCAGAATATGCATACAGCAGACCCAAACTTAGGGGTAAATTTGTGAAGTTGCACCCTAGATTTTTCACCTAGTTATTTTTCTTAGCATTTGTCTTGTTTCTTGTTTTGGGAAAAGCTTTAGGCTTCTCCCTCTTGAGCAAAAAGGGGAAATGAACAAGGTAGGAAGCCTCTTTAATTCAACTTTGTTTTGAGCTAAGTGCTTTACAAATACTATCTCATTTGATCCTTACAACAACCCTGTGAAGTAGGTGCTATTATTAACATCCCCATTTTACAGGGTAGGAAACTGGGACAGACAAATTAAATGGCTTGCCCAGGGTGGGTCACAGAAGAAATGTAAGAGAATAATTTTGAATTCAAATCTTCCTTACTCTGTTGAGGACTTAGCTGCATTGAGAGGACATCTAGTCTCATCCCAACATGGGAATAGGAATCTCCCCTCCCCCCTCCCTCCACATTCTGGACAAGTGTTAAACCAACTTCTCAATGAAACACAGATCTCATGAATATATGTAAATCTTTTCCTTGTTTATTTTTGACCGACACTTTTGCCAAAGTGTAACCTGTTTTTCAGTTTTCTTGTCCCTAATTATATACACTATGCATAGGAGAGTATTTCATTCTACCTAGACTTATTGTGGATGTGGTATTGCTTTGGGTTTCCCCAATCACCTGTCCTGCTAGACTAATTTTTGCTTAATTGAAAAATGTCCCTGGCTGCTATTTGGAGTTATTCTGTGGTCTCAGAAGGATTTGGTTTCTATTGAAGTCAACATCAGTATAGGGATGAGGTGTACAATCAGCTTCAGTATAGTCTTCCCACATGGCAGAAGATCTGGCTGCATATATTTGTTGACCTTGTGTCCTACCTTGTCTGGTTCTCACTTAGAACTGCACAGCTGAGACAAGGAAACTTGTGTCATCCTTATTATCATCATCATTATCACTGCAACCTGTGACATTTCTGCCATGCTTTTTAATGTTTGCATATATATATATATATATAGTCTTATTTGAGACACACAGCAACCCTGTGAAGTAGGTTCTATAGGTGTTATTATTCCCAATTTACAGGTGAATTCACTTGCACAAGATTCCATGGCTAATAGGTATTTAAGGTGAGACCTCAAACTCAAGTCTTCCTGACTCCAAGTCAAGGGCTAGAATACTTCTTTCCTGTGTGGTTGCCTCCCTTGTCTCCCCTACCTACTCATGGGAAATGAATACTTTGGTACTTTTGGGATTGGTAGTATCACTAAGGGACCGTTCTTAGATTTCAAACATTTCCTGTAAACAGATCGATACAAATGAATGTTACTGCTTTTAAAGCCAGGCATGCAGAAGGGCAGAGTGAGCTCTCTTGGCTGCCTTGGGCCAGCAGGTTTTTGAAAACAGAAACCGCAAATATAAATGTGGGCAAAGCAGATGCACTAGGATAGTTGGATGGCTCCAGCTAATGGAGATTGACCTCAGTATCAACCAAGGAGGGGTGACTTCCCCTGGGATGGGAAGGAAAAAATGAGGAAGACAGAAGAAAAGTGGAAGAAAAGAAGAGGAAAGGAGAGGGGAGGGACATTTACTGAGATGGACATCCCCCCCCTTTATTTTTAACCCATAAATTTATGTAAAATGTTTCCATATTAGTCATTTTCTATAAGAAGATTCTAATGAAAGGGAAAAAATGAAATAAAGTGAAAAGTAGCATGTCTTCAATCAATACCAGTTCTTTTTTCTGGAGATGGATAGTATGCTCATCAATAGATCTTTGGAATTGTCTTGTATCTTTAGCTGAGAACAGCCAGTTCTTCATCGAACAATAGTGCTTTTACTGTATACAGTGTTCTCCCATTTACTTCACTATGCACCAGTATGTGTAAGTCTTTCCAGGTTTTTCTGAAATCATCTTGCTTGTCATTTCTTACAGTACTATAGTATTCCATTTCAATCATATCCCACAGCTTATTTAGCCATTCCCTGATTGATGGGCATCCCTTTGATTTCTAATTCTTAGCTGCTACAATAACAGCTCCCATAAATATTTTGTATAATATTTTGTATAAGTCCTTTCCCCCTTTTTTGGATGTCTTTGAGATAAGATCAAGCAGTGGTATTGCTAGTTTTATACTGTTTTATAGTATATGTATATATACATATATGTATGTGCATACATATATATACACACATACATATATAGATATAGATTGTAAGTGAGTGTGTGTGTGTGTGTGTGTACACTGTACAGTTTTATGTAGCTCTTTGGGCATAGTTCTAAATTGCTCTCCAGAATGGTTGGATCAGATCACAACTCCACCAACAGTGCATTAGGGGATAGAAATATATAGGTGACCCTGGAATTGAAGAATCCAATTGGAGTTAGTTGCAATAGTCCATGAGAAAAGTGAAGGCCTGAATTAGAATAATGTCTGTGTGAATGAAAAGCAGAGAAAGAACATGAGAAATGTTATAGAGGCATAATTAATGAGACTTGGCAACTAATTGGATATGGGGAATAGGAAGAAGGAAGACATTCATGATATCATGATCTTCAGAATAGCCCTCTGAGAAAGATAGGGCAGGAATCATTGTTCCTATTTTACAGATGCTGAAACTGAGGCTGAGAGGTTATCTGCCTGAAGTCATATAGCAAATTAGTTTCAGAGACTGCACTAAAACAAAAATTTGTTGTCTTCTAGGCCATTTAACATACTTTCTTCTGTTCCACACAGATTATTAATTATATATAAAGACACTGTGCTAGTGGGTTGCTGGAGAGGTGAGGGGGGGAGGGGATAGATAAAATAAATGTTGAATAAGATAATTTTTGCCCTTCAGGAATTAGCTGGTTGGTTAAAACAGAAACACAAGTGGCAAGATATGTGACATATAAAGGAGCTTTGTTTCCAAATATTGAGGTATCACTATATTTCTTCCTGATTATAGGGAACCTGTTTAATGTGTGATCAGAAGAATGCAACCAAAAGTATGTCTGCAAACTGGCCATCTAAACTTTACAGGCATTTTTAGTTTTAAGTTCTGTTCAATGAAGGGAGCAATTCTTGTTAGAATGGACTCACTGAAATAGTTTGTCTCGCTATGGCTCATTGTTTTGGTCCCCTTGTTAGTTGTAATTTCTCTTGGAACATAAATGTTAGGCTTTTTCTTCGCAAGGATTTGGTATTCAGTTCCTTCTGTTTCTGAATTGAAAAAACAGGACTCTCTTCCCCCAGCTCCACCAGGGGCTTTATAGGCTAACTATTTCATGGCCAGGTCTCAATGTACAATATTGGACTTGTTCTGTGGGAGTTAGGCTTTATGATATGCGAGGATATTAAAGACATTTGAGACCGTCATATGAGGTTTGGTTGAAATGACCAGAACTAATAACTGGTGGTGGTGGCAGCGGCAGCAGCAGTAACAGCTAGTAGTAACCTGGAGGAAAGAAGACTTAGATGGGGTCATGATAGTTAGCTTTGAACATTTGAAAGACTGAAATAGTGAAGAAAGATTAGATTTGTTCTGTATGATCCCAAAAGGCAAATGTAGCACTTGGTCAAATTTTGTATAGGCATATTTTGGCTTTATATGGAAAAACAATTAGAGCCATCCAAAAGTGGAAGGAACTGCCTTGGAAGGTAGAGTCCCCCATCACTGGAAGTCTGCAGTTGGGCATTGGATAATCACTTATTTGAGAGACTTTAGAAAAAATTTCTATTCAAGGCTGAGTGGACTAGATTGCCATTGTGGACTCCCTTCCAAATCTTGAGAGTCTGTGAAACATCCAGATATGTATTTGGTGTTCTAAGTTCCTTCCCCCATCTCTGTGCTGCTGTAATTTTGCTTTCCTTTTTTTTTTTTTTTTTTTTAATTTTATTCATGAAAACTGGGAGAGGCACTAACAGGGTTTGTACAGATATGACTTCCTGTCTTCTTGTCAAATGAGATAACATATATAAAGCACTTTGCAAACTTTTAAAGCACTATTTAGTTTGCAAAGTGCTTTACATATATTATCTCTTTTGACAGGTTGGCAGGAAGTCATATTTGTACAATCTCTTTAACAGGAAGTCACATTTATACAATTCCTGGAGCAGCTAAGTGGTGCTATGGAAAGAGTTCTGGCCTTGGAGACATGAATTCAAATCTCACCTGAGAAACTTACTAGCTATGTGATCCCGAGCAAGTCATTTGGTCCTGTTTGTTTCTATTTCCTCTTCTGTAAAATAAGCTGGAGAAGGAAATGCCAAGCTATTTTGGTATCTTTGCCAAGGAAACCCCAAATGGGTCAAGTAGAATCTTGGATATTACTGAAAAATGACTGAATAAAGCAGTATGTCATATAAATATCATCTATTATCATCGGGGAAGAAGGTGCAAGTTGAAAATTCCAGGGTAGAAAAGCCCATCAATATAATTGGTTTAATTGATTAGAAATGGACATGAAGTAATAGTTTATTCTGGTCAACATAGCTCATGGCATATTATATTTCAGGATCTAAAATGAACAGGGATTTTATTGGTATGGGCTTCCAGTTTCTATGGATGGCACTGATGGTTCATTTCCTAGTGGTCATCTCTCTAGTGTTGAGCCTTTTCACATTTAGCTAGAGTGGTTGTTATGCAACAGATATAATATTTTAATGTATTTGCTTTCCTTTGTAATCCTACATACATTATTTTATGCACTTAAAAATATTCTGACAAGGGGTCATTAGGCTTCACAAGTTTGCCTAATGGGTCTATGACTTTAAAAAGTAAGAACCTTTTATTTCTTTCAGGGAAGGTATGTTCTCTAGGACTTTTATGGGTTTTTAATTTACCCAAAGTCCTGTTTCCTGTTGATAATATTTTCATTTATATTGTTATTGTCATTATGTATTTTCTATGTATTTGAGACAAATCTTATTATCTTTCTCTGAATTTTTTTCTATTTCTTACTATACAATAATATTCCTTTTCATTCATATGCCATGATTTTTTCAGGCATTTCCCAGTTTGGCTTCCACTTTGTTTTCAATTTTTTCCTGCTCCCCAAAAATTTTCTGTGAATTTTATGGTATATATTGCACCTTTGCTTTTTATTTCCTTAGGGTACATGCTATGTAGTGGGATCATTGGATCAGGAGGTACAGAGGGGTCACTTTTCTTGTGTAATTCCAATTATAGTCCTCAATGCTCAAACTACTTCATAGTTCAGTCAGTAATGCAGCAGTGTTTCTATGTTCCCATAGCCCTTCTATCATTGACTATTCTAAATCAATTTGAATGATGTGAGATGAAACCTTATAATTTCTCTTAATTTGCATATATTTTACTATTAGTGACTTGGAGTATATTTTCATGAGGTCACTAATAATTTAAAAATACTCTTTTGGAAATTGCTTGTTTGTTTCCACTTGCCATTTGCCATTTACCATTTATTTTGCACTTAGAAAAACTAAAATCCTTTTTCATATTTCAAATCCATAACAGCAGCATAGAGGACTTGGCTGAATTCTTTACCTTGATATTTCACTAAAAAAGAAGAAAAAAGCTTATTGAAGAAAAAAAAAAA
>JAJPUD010016592.1:14649-32606 GCA_023553655.1 Myrmecobius fasciatus
AGATATTCCTCCATTTCCTTTAGATTATCAAACTTACTGCCATAAAGTTGGGCAAAGTAAGTCCTAATTATTGCTCTAATTTCTTCTTCATTGGAGGAAAGTTCTCCCTTATCATTCTTGAGACTAACAATTTGATTTTCCTCTTTCCTTTTTCTTATCAAATTAACTAAAGGCTTATCTATGTTGTTGGTTTTTTCATAGAACCATCTCTTAGTTTTATTTATTAATTCAATAGTTTTCCTATTTTCAATTTTATTAATTTCTCCTTTTACTTTTAGAATTTCCAATTTGGTTTTTAATTGAGGGTTTTTAATTTGTTCTTTTTCAAGTTTTTTTTTTAATAATAAGCCCAATTTGTTGATGTTTTCTTTCTATGTTTTATGCAAGTATGCATCTAGAGATATAAAATTGCCCCTTTTAATTGCTTTGGCCGTATCCCACAAATTCTGGTATGTTGTCTCCTTATTTTCATTCTCCTGGATGAAATTATTGATTGTGTCTATGATTTGCTCTTTCACCCAGTCATTCTTCAGGATTAGATTATTTAATTTCCAATTAACTTTTGTCCTATTTTCTCCTGGCCGTATAGTACATGTGATTTTTATTGCATCATGATCTGAAAAGGATGCTTTTACTATTTCTGCCTTTCTGCATTTGATTTTGAGGTTTTTATGCCCTAACACATGGTCAATTTTTGTATAACTTCCATGGACTGCTGAGAAAAAAGTAAATTCCCTACTGTCTCCATTCAATTTTCTCCATAGATCTATCATACCTAACTTTTCTAACAATTGGTTTATCTCCCTAGTTTCTTTCTTGTTAATTTTGTGGTTTGATTTATCTGATTCTGAGAGAGCAAGGTTGAGATCCCCCACTAGTATCGTTTGGCTGTCTATTTCTTCTTGCATCTCTCTTAATTTCTCCCCTAGGAATTTGGATGCTATTGCACTTGGTGTGTATATATTTAGTATAGATATTCCTACATGATGTATGGTACCCTTTAATAAAGTATAGTTTCCTTTCTTATCTCTTTTGATTAGATCTATCTTGGCTTTTACTTGATCTGAGATAAGGATTGCTACCCTTGCTTTTTTTTTGTTCCCCTGAAGCATAATAGGTTCTGCTCCAGCTTTTTACCTTCATTCTATATGTGTCACTGTGTTTTAGATGTGTTTCTTGTAGACAACATAATGTGGGATTCTGGTTTGTAATCCAGTCTGCTATCCGCTTCCGCTTTATGGGAGAGTTCATCCCATTCACATTCACAGTTAGAATAACTAATTCTTTATTTCCTGCCATCTTATTTACCCAAGTTATGTTTTCCCCTTTCTTTTCCACTTTCTCCCTTCCCCCTCCTCAGTACTTTGCTTTTGATGACCCCCTCCTCCAAACAATACTCTACCCTTTAGGTCCCCTCCCCCTGTTTTTACTCCTTTCCCCTGATTCTTTTATTTTCCCTTCTATTAGTTTATCCCTTACTTATCCTCCTCTCCCTCCTACTTCCCTCTAGCAACAGACAAGTTTTTATGTGAACTCAAGTGTCTGATATACACTTTTTAGAGCCCAACCTGATGAGAGTAAGATTTACACAATGCTCATGTCCCTCCCCTCTTTCTCTCAATTATATTAGGTTTTCTTTGCCTCTTCAAGAGATTTTACCTTGTTTTTACCTCCTTTTTTTTAGATCTTATTTTACCACTTTTTCCCTCTTTTCCCCAGTATGACAACCTTTCCCCCTCTAGTTCTCTTTTTCATATTATCAAAGTAATATCTAGTTAATTATACCCCCACATTTTAAGTATCCCCTTAATAGAAATAAAGTTCTCAAGAATCCTTTCCTTTTTTATCTTTTTATGCATCTCTTGAGTTCTGTGTTTGGATGTCGAATTTTTTGTTCAGATCTGGTCTTTTCATTAGAAATAGGTGAAATTCACCTATATCATTGAATGACCATCTTCTTCTCTGGAGGAAAATGCTCATTCTAGGTGGATAGATTATTCTTGACTGTAACCCAAGTTCCTTTGACCTTCAGAATATTTGGTTCCAGGTCCTTCGATCCCCCAATATGGAGGCTGACAGATCACGTGTGATTCTAATTATTGATCTTCGCTATTTGAATTGTTTCTTTCTAGCTGCTACCAGAATTTTTTCCTTGGTGCTATAGTCCTGAAATTTAGCCACGATATTCCTTGGGGTTTTAATTTTGGGGTCTCTTTCAGGAGGTGATCGGTGAATTTACTTAAGGTGCTGGGCCAGTGGGGGCTAGGACTAAGTCAGAATTATTCCTTAAACAAGGCAATTCTGCCAGAACACCTGCCCCCAATCAGGCCATAGTGTCCCCAGTGCCTCAGATAAACTCCAGGTGTTTGGAATTTGGAGTTTGGAGTTTGGAATTTCTGCCACAATGAGCTGTGCTGAGTCCCACCCTCACTTCTGGCCTGCCATGGTGTCCTCTGACACTGGAGTCCTCTGTTTATCCCTCTGTCTGAGTTAGACAAACCTGATGTGAAGTTTTTCAGAGATATCAGCAAGCAGTGTCCAAATATTTCTGAGTTTGTTGACTTGAAGATCAGTTCAGAGGCTTATTTTATTGTTGATTTCAGAGAAGATCGAAGGAGGAAGCAGAGAATCACCTTTTCACTCCACCATCTTGGCTCCGCCCTCATTGATATCTTTTTGACCCAGTGTTCTATCCACTACAGCATGCCATTGCCTTTCTTACTCTTCTATCTCTATATATGTTGTCTTCCCCTATTAGAATGTGAGCTCCTTAAAGACAAGGGACTGTCTTGCTTGCATGTTCACCACTTAACACAGGACCTCTGGCACTTAACAAACACCTGGCAAATGATGCAAGTACTTATGCACGTATGTTTATATGTACATATCTAATTCCATTGCTATTCCTCTATCCATCTATGTGTCCATTTATCCCTTACTTATAATAAAGAATAGAAAATCTTGAAATGCAATATTCCAAAAAGGAAAAATGCAATAGTTTATAACCAAGAATAGCTTACCTTGTAAAAATGTGTATAAATTTATGAGAAAAAGAATGGACTTTAAATAGAAAAAAGACATTAAAATATTTTGAATTAAATAACTAAAGCTGATTAAAAACTTTGAAAAGCAAACATAAGTGTCAAGAGAAATCTACAAAGAAATATATTTGTGTCAATGTAAGAGGATTAAAGAAGATATTCTTACATTCTGATGGCAGAGAACTATGTCCCTTTTGAATCTTAATAACTAAGGGTAACAAAAGGAAATAACTCAAATTTTGCCTTAGAAAAGTACTTTTCTTCTCTTTACATAGTCTTAATGTATGAAAGGAAAGAGAGTAAAAGAAACAAGGGAAATAAAGGATGAAGGTAAGGAACTTAATATTTCTCACAATTGCACTGCATGAGAAGAGTATACAAACACAAAGGAAAGTGTAATGGGAGTATGCATCACAGGAATCTTTTATCTGAATTAGATTGAGGAGGATTAAGCAAACATGTAAATATACACAATCTGGTAATACAAGAAAGATTACAAGGTAATAGATTTAAATTTATAAAGAGCATTAGAATAAATAGATAATTTTCAGTTGTAGAAATTAAGGACATTTATAATTACATGAAAAATGCCCTAAATCACTATTGATTAGATAAATGCCTATTAAAATAAGTCTGAGGTACCACTTCACACCTCTTAGATGGGCTAAGATGACAGGAAAAAAATAAAGATAAATAATGGAGGGGATGCGAGAAAATTGGGACACTAATACATTGTTGCTGGACTTGTAAAATGATTCAACCATTCTGGAGAACAATTTGGAACTATGCCCAAAGGGATATCAAACTGTGCATACCCTTTGACCCAATAGGGCTACTACTAGGTCTGTATCTCAGGAAAATCATAAAGGAGGGAAAAGGACTCACATGTGCAAAAATGTTTGTAGCAGCTCTTTTTGTGGTAGCAAAAAATTGGAAAAGGAGTAGATCCCCATCATTGGGAATAGCCCAACAAGCTGTGGTACATAAAGGTAATGGAATATCATTGTTCTATATAAACGTTGACCAAGCTGATTATACAAAGGCCTGAAAAGGCATCTGATGCTGAGTGAAACAAGGAGTATCAGTAATACATTGTACAAATAACGGCAAGAATATGTGATGATCAACTATGAAACACTTGATTCTTCTCAGTAATTTAGTGATCCAAAGCACTCCAATAACATTATGAAAAGAAAATACCATCTACATCCAGAAAAAAGAACAACAACAACAGCAACAACAACAACAGAAAACTAAGTCGACTGAATGTAAATCAATCCATGCTATCTTAACTTCTTTTTTCTGTTTTTTTTTTTAATCTCTCCCATGCTTTTTCCCTTTTGCTCTGTGTAAAGCAATGTGTATTAAAAATAGATGAACTTCAACGGTAGGCTGAGCGAATATAATAAAAATGACAATACTACCCAAACTAATTTACTTATTTAGTGCCATACCAATCAAACTCCCAAGAAATTATTTTACAGATCTAGGAAAAAATAGTAGCAAAATTCATTTGGAAGAACAAAAGGTCAAGAATTTCAAGGGAATTAACGCACAAAAAAGGTAGATGAAGGTGGCCTTCCTGTACCAGATCTAAAACTATATTATAAAGCAGTGGTAATCAAAAGCATTTTGTACTGGCTAAGAAACAGAGTAGTCGATCAGTGGCATAGGATAGAATCACAAGACAAACTAGGCAATAACTATAGCAATTTAGTCTTTGATAAACCCAAATACCCCATCTTCTGGGATAAGTACTCACTATTTGACAAATACTGCTGGGAAAATTGGAAACTAGTGTGGAAGAAATTAGGGCTTGACCCACATCTAACACCACATACCAAGATAAGATCTAAATGGGTTCATGATCTGGATAGAAAAAAGTGATATTATAAGTAAATTAGAGGAATGTAATATAGTTTACCTCTCAGACCTATGGAGATGGAATAAATTTATGTCCAAAGAAGAACTGAAACTCTTAATTGAAAACCAGATAGATAACTTTGACTATATTAAGTTAAAAATTTTTGTACAAACAAAACCAATGCAGTCAAGATTAGGAGGGAAGCAATAAATTGGGAAATCATCTTTACATGTAAGGGTTCTGATAAAGGTCTCATCTCTAAAATATATAGAGTTGTCTCATATTTATAAAAATTCAAGCCATTCTCCAATCGATAAATGATCAAAGGATATGAACAGACAATTTTCAGAGGATGAAATTAAAACTATTTGTAGTCATATGAAAAGGTGCTCCAAATCACTGTTGATCAGAGAAATGCAAATCAAGACAACCCTGAGGTACCACTTCACACCTGTCAGATTGGCTAAAATGACAGGAAAAGATAATGACGAATGTTGGAGGGGATGTGGGAAGGCTGGGACACTGATGCATTGTTGGTGGAGCTGTGAACGGATCCAGCCATTCTGGAGAGCAATTTGGAACTATGATCAAAAAGTTATCAAACTGTGTATGCCCTTTGACCCAGCAGCATTTATATTGGGCTTATATCCTAAAGAAATCATAAAGGAAGGAAAGGGCCCCACATGTGCAAGAATGTTTGTGGCAGCCCTTTTTGTAGTGGCTAGAAACTGGAAACTGAATAGATGCCCATCAACTGGAGAATGGCTGAATAAATTATGGTATATGAATGTTATGGAATATTATTGTTCTGTAAGAAAAGACCAGCAGGATGATTTCAGAGAGGCCTGGAGAGACTTGTATGAACTGATGCTGAGTGAAATGAGCAGAACCAGGAGATCATTATACACAGCAACAACAATACTATGTGATGATCAATTCTGATGGACATGGCTCTCTTCAACAATGAAATGTTTCAAACAAGTTCCAATTGTTCACTGAAGAAAGCCATATACACCCAGAGAGAGGGATGTGAAATGTGGACCACAACATAACATTTTCATGCTCTCTATTGATATTTGCTTGCATTGTGTTTCCTTTTTCTGATTTTTCTTTCTTGTAGATACGATTTTTCTTGCACAAAAATGATAAGTTTGGAAATATGTATACATATATTCGATTTGTCAAATATTTTAAAATAATTAACATGTAATGGATATCCTGCCATCTAGGGGAGGGGTGGGGAGTAGGAAGGAAAAACTTGTAACAGAAAGCTTTGTAAGGGTCAATGTTGAAGAATTACCCATACATATGTTTTGCAAATAAAATAAAATTTAAAAAAAATAGATGAACTTACTATAATTTTTTTTTAAAAAGGGAAAAAAGAAAGGATATTAGAGACTTGATAAAATCATATTCATGTCATAGATAAGGAAAATGATGCAAAATAAAACAAAGAGAGGATTTGCCTAGAATTTGCATTTCCCTAAAGTTATCATAGGAAACATTAGAAAGGACTCCAGTAGTCATATAGTCCAGGCTATCTTTGAATATGCCTCCCCTTTGCAATATCACAAATATGCAATCATTCAGTTTTTGCCTGATTTAACAAGGAGAGGAAATCTCTTCCCTCTTGAGGATCCTATTCTTTCAATTTGAGGCCAAGATTAATCCTTCAAAATGATAAATTTTCAAATACTTAAAGGTATCCCCACCATGGTCCTACCAGTGACTCTGTTTATTTGAATGTGTGTGTGTGTATGTGTGTGTGTGTGTTTAATTAAAGACAAGAGAGCTCCAACTCTCAATTATTTCTCATATAGTGCATTTTTGGGTCCTTTCTCCAAATTAATAAACTGCCTTAAGTGCAATTTAGTAAACCACACTTCTATGCATTAGGATTATGTATTGCCTTGGGCCACATGATATTATCTCTAGAAAAGTCAAACACAGGAAGCATTTAGTATCATCTGAGTATAGACCTTGACTTATCAGGACATAAGAGGTCAATTTCTACAAAATCTTCATTGTGTTACAAACAAGGTTCAAGAAGGTTAGGTTACCTAAGATGACACAGAAAGTTAGCATCTGAGGTAGGATATATAACTACTCCAGAGACAAAGAGTTAATGCTACTAATTATTCACTGAGCAGATTGCTTTTTAGTATAACAAATTATTTTGGTAGTTAAGTTATTTTTGGATTATTCTTTCCATGTGATTAAAAATATTTTTAATTTAATTCTTCAGTTGTAATTCTGAGATGGTGATTGTGGGAATGGGTGGCAAGAGAAGACATTTCCTTCCTGTTTCTTCCTAGTAAAAACTAGGACACTCAGGAAAGCACTGAGTATAGATGAAACTTTCCTGTGAAAACCAGACTAAATAGTTGAGTAGTGAGCCAGCAGAGCAATTTGACCATAACGTAGAATTGGGTTGAATATTTCTCTCAATTTGTCTTTGACTCCAAACATTATAGCTCCAAAACAGTAGGCAACAAGATAATATCTGTGGTAGAAGGAAATGAAGGAGACCTTTCCTAAAATCTCAAGCTTTCCTAGTCACAAAAAAGACAAGATTGTTGAAAATAAATAATTCATGAAAAAGAGGGGATTTCATAAGGGTAGGAATATGCAAATAAATGAAACGCTGTGAAACTCTAATATAAATATAATATATGAATAGTTCTGTTTTCACATATAATTATGAATAATAAAACATTTATTTAAAATATAAAATGGAGGTCCTCTAGGTTTCTTTCAGCTGAAAAAAATTAAAAGGCAGGAATAATAACCATAATTATAGACAAAGAAAAAGAAAAACATAACATAACTTAATTAAAAGGAAAAATCAGGGAAACTACATTTTTAAAAGGCACCATACATAGTAAATTAATATTAAAACCAAATATATGAACCAAAATGTAAACATCCAAATTCTTGAAGGAATTTTTTTTAAATGGCAGGAGAAAATAAACAGTAATTATATAGTAGGGAACATCAACTTATCCCTCAAATCTAGACAAATCCGATCATTAAATAAACAAAAAAGACATTAAGGCAATCAACAGAATTTTAGGGAAAAATGATAGACTCCTAGGGAAAAAATGGGAATAGAAATGAGTATTCCTTTTTGTAGCTTTTTGTGGTACTTTTTCAAAAACTGGCCACATATTAAGGCATAAAAACCTCACAGACAAATGGAGAAAGCAAGAAATATTTACTTTACTCTTTTCAGAACAATAAAAATTTCTGTGATTTTGGAAGCATAATTTCTTCATCTAGAACTTATGGATTTAAATTGTTTGATCATTTATCAGTTGGAGAAAGGCTTATATGCTAATAAATCTGAGTCAATTTTCTACATATTTTAGAAAGAAGTCCTTTATTAGTATCCTTGGATGTAAAGAGTTTTCCCCCAGTTTTCTGCTTCCCTTCTAATCGTGATGCATTGGTTTTATTTGTACACACACACACACACACACACACACACACACACACACCCCAAATAAACAAAACAAACAAACAAAAAAAAAAAACCCTTTGTTTTCCCATAAGCTGACAAAACTGAAATGTAGATTTTCCCTACAAATCCTTGCTCTATTCATGAAACCAGACAAACTTTCTCCTATTTCTAAGAAAGTTTCAGCTTGGCATTCTAAGGCTTCGGAAGTCAGATACAAATCATCTGGTTGTCCCTTTCTCTGCATTGTACTAGAAAAATAGTAAAACAACAGATTTTGTCTTACTGAAGTAGAATATGAATTAAATGAATACAATTACATAAGCTTTCAGGCAATATAAAACTCAATTTTAATGTAAATATGACTCTGCAATTTGAGCACAAAAGAAATACAAAAGAAATCAGTACTACTTACAAGCCAAATCTTAAAATTGTGCCCTTCCAGAACACATATTTAGTCATTTAAACAAAATTTGAGGAATTTAAAAATATCACTGTTGGATGTAAGAGGTGAAAGAGCTTAGATATAGCCTAGTCCAGTCCCTTCATTTTAAAGAAATAAAACATTATGATCTTATATTACCTGAGGTTACATAAGTACCTGGTGGCAATGTAGCACTAGGACCTAAGGTCTCCTTATTTCCAGGATAGTGTTCTTTCCATTTTGTCAAACTATGCTTTCCTAGAAACATACTGAAAGCATAAAAATTTTTGTCAGATGCTTCATGAAGCCCTGGGAATGAAAAGCTTGATTAAAAATTATCTCTGACATCAACAAGTTTACTTTCTAGTTTGGAAGACAACATTTAAACATGTTTAAATACATGTACAATTAAATACAAGATCAGTATGATACAGTTTGGGAGGTAATTATTACAATTATTACAATACACATCTACCATTTTTTATCATATTAGTAATAATTTGTATTTATATAGCACTTTAATATTTGCAAATACATGTTTTTTTATTTTATTTTTAAAATTAATTTATTAAAACAAAATACAAAACAAGAACACACAAATAGAAAAAATAATAAAAACATAAAAAAGAAAATAAAAAAACAAAATATTTCCTAATGTGTTTTTGCAATAATGCTATGAATTATAAAATCAGGTTATTATTAACCCAATTTTATAGATGAAGAAACTAAGTCACTGAAGGGTTAATTATACTATATAACTAACAAATTCCAAAATCAGGCTTCTAATCCACATTACCGGGCTCTAAATCCAACTCTACCCATTATACCACGTTACTTTTATATTATGAGAAAATTACAGAATAACATTTGGAAAGGGACTTAGTCAGCAATTAGCATAATATACACATAAAAGGAATCCATCACACTCAACAAGTAGTGATCCATACCTTCACCACCTGGCTCCAAAGTATCTTTCCAGGTGGATTACATTACTTTCCTTTGTATCACATTTGTCTTGGTCTTCTTTCTAATTTTTACATACACTTTCCATCTCTTTGTCTTTGCTCCAGCTATCTCCCTCATACCCAGAATATATTCTACACCTCTGAATTTTATAATTTCTGTCTTCCTATAAAACTGATCTTTCATTCCACATCTTAAGTGAAACATATCTTAATTCCCCTACCTTTTCACATCTTGCCTACTAAATTGCCATGTATTTATGTTATGTATTTTCTGTGTGTACTATTATGTTCATAGGTTATCTCTCCTTAGAAAATGTATGTTTTTTGAGGCAGGGACTTTTACTTTTGGTGTTTACATCCCTAGCAACAAGCAGTGTCTAAGATCTAATATTTGATTAATAAATGCTTCTTACCTGGTTGATCAGTATATCCAGTATCTCCTTTAAGACCCCAGGAATAGAGTATCAATGATTATGAAACAGCAAATTCTGCTTTGGACAGATCTCATTATGATAAAGTTCTTTCCTAACTTCAAGCAATAATTTGCTTTGCTTTGCTTTTTTTTCCCTTCAATTTCTACATACTACTCTTGGTTATTTTCTGGCAATAAGCAGGGCAAGTTCAATTACCTTCTACCTGATAGATCTTCAAATATCTGAAGAAAATATTTCCTAGAGTTTTTTTTTCTTTCTATAAACTGTCTCATAAGACAGGGTTTTAAGGCTCTTCAGCATTCTGGTTGCTCTCCTCTGAATATTTATGAAGGTTTTTTCTTAAATTAAGATATGCCTAACTGAGCAAACATTGAGAAAAGAGTTGAGTTCAACAAGCAATTATTGAATGTCTACCAAGAACGAAGGTACTCAGCATGCAAAACATATTACAATCTTTTTATTTTAGGAACTTCTATATGTGAGAACCACCAATATGCCATTAACTGATTAAGTTTTTGAGGGAAGCTATCTTTCCAATTAGAAAAGGAAGACAACTATTGAGAGTGAAAAGTATAAAGGAGTAGCTAGTTTTCAACCAACTTGCTTTCATCAGGGATCTTGATTTACGTGGGATTTCTCTCAGCATCAATATCTAGAGAACAGATGAGCAGGACTTTTAATCTAATGAAAAAAGTGAAAGGCTGATCTCCCTGCTTCCTGAGGAATCAGAGCCTATGGTTATGATTGGTGTAGTATAGATTGAAGCTTCAGAACATGACAAGGTACTTTCAAATTAACTTCTTATGTCAGAGTCATTTTTCAGAATTGTAAAAGCATTGTAAAACTTGTCACCCACTTGGATGAAGGAATATAAGAGGAAATTCTGAAGTTTCTGGTAACCTTTCAGCATAACCACCAAAACTTTTAGTTTTATCAGCAAGCTTTGCTGGTACACATATTCTGAAGATTTTAGTATATAATTGCTGGTGACAGCTTAAATAATCTTGGCCTTAAAGAGCCAGGCAGCTTCAAGTGATAAACTGTTTTTCTGAGAGGATAGGCTGTTATTGGTGAATATGTGGAACTTTATGACATAATTACAGCAAAAAATATTTTTTTCATTAAAGGGCATCAATCCAATCACTTGAGTATGCACTAAAAGTATAGATGATAATCATAAAGCATAATTCCCCTTTGGCATTTAAAAAAAAAATTTGAAACCCTTAGAAATTAGCAAGGAGTTGAGGAAATAATATATCTGGTATCTCGATATTTCTTGCTCATGCTTTAAAAAGCCTTATTCCAAAGACTTTTTAATGAGCATATATACATATATATATGTATGTATGTATGTATTTTTTATTTGAAGTTATTTTTAAAGAGAAAATGACTTGTATATGCAAAAATGTTTGTATCAGTCCTTTTTGTAGTGGCAAGGACCTGGAAACTAAATGGATGAGCATCAGTTGGAGAATAGTTGAATAAGTAATGGTATATGAATGTTGTGGAATATTATTTTTCTATAAGAAATGATCTACAGAATAATTTCAGAAAGTTTTAGAGAGACTTCCATAAACTGATGCTAAGTGAAATGAGTAGACCAAGAGAACATTGTACACAACACCAAGATTATGTGATGATTAATTCTGAGGGATGTGGTTCTTTTCAACAATGAGGTGATTCATTCCAATTCCGATAAACTTAATATAGATAGAATTATCTGTTCCAGAGAGAGGACTGTGAGGAATGTGTGTATCACAATATAGTATTTATTCTTTATTTTTATTGCTGAGTCAATTGGGGTTAAGTGACTTGCTCAGGGTCACATAGCTAGAAAGTGTTAAGTGTCTGAGATCAGATTTGAACTCAGGTCCTCCTGATTTCAGGGCCACTACGCCACCTAGCTGCCCCTAAATATGGTATTTTTTACCTTTTAAGTTCTTTGCTTTTTGTTTTCTTTTTCATTTTTATCTTTTTTGATCTGACTTTTCTTGTGTGATATAATAAATGTGGAAATATGTATAGAAGAATTACACATATTTAACCTATATTGAATTTCTATTCAATTTTAAGGAATTGGGTGGAAGAGAGGGAGAAAAAAAAATGGGATACCAGATTTTAGAAGGATGAAGGTTGAAAACTATCTTTGCATGTATTTGGAAAATAAAAAGCTATTATTTAAAAATACATAAATACATCATTTAAAAAACTTATTTTTTAGAAGTCAGAAAATTCTAACCTTCAGGAAAGTTCATTTTTGCCCCTGCTCCTCTTCTATCATGAAGAAAACATACATGTACAGGGCAACTCTCTCTTTGAAAACACAATTATGTGTTTCCTTCACAGGCTTTATATGCATATTGTTACATGTATAAACAATTACATATATGAATATCTCAATTTATCCATATATGTGTGTGTACATATATATACATACAGATTTTAGACACACACATATATATAGTATATTGATATACTTATACTATATATATATATAAATTCATTGCACATAGAGTGCTCTAAAATTCTTACCGCAATGCTAAGTTGCACTGAGATGTTTGAAACATCTTACAGAAGACAGGCATCTAGGTAGTACATTGAATAGAGTTCTGGACCTAGACTAAAGAAGACCCGAGGTCAAACTACCTTCAGGCACCTATTAGCTATAGACTCTGGGCAAGTAACTTAACCAGTCTGCCTCAGTTTCAAATGTTAGTCATTATATTGCATTAATCTATATGTATGTATGTATGTATGTATGCATACATATGTACATGTACTGTATATGGTTACACATACATGTCTATATAATATGTATATGATATGTAATGTAATATGTGTACATGTATACATTTCCCTTTAACTGAATCCCTCAAGGATATCAAATATGAAAACGTAGCAGAGAGTTACTTTTCAAACAGAACTGATTTCTCATAAATCCTAATAATCACTCATATGATGGAGTCATGACAAGAAGGCTAGTATCTACACTTTTCTGAGTTATTAATATACTAAACCTGAAGAAAAATGATCAGGAAATGACATCACTTCAATCTCAGGGGAACAAATGAAAAGGAGCGGAAGGAGAATAGAAAGAGGGAGAAGAAGAAAGGGGTCTTAGGAAAAAAATAGGAAAGGAAAATGAACTCCAAAAAAATGGGATAAACAAGCAAAGTTAGAAAAGTATCAAGATGAATTCAACAAACATTTATTAGTCATCTACAGTGTACTAGTTTGGGCACTAAACATTAATTAATCACCACCAACAACAAATCCCTATTGTCAAGGAACTTCTATTTATAAGAATCAAATATGAGGAAGAGAGCCAAACAGGAAAGAGTAATTCTTAACTCTGCACCAGTTTTTACTCTGCTATGATTCTTGCTACTGGATTTTCCTTCCAGGTAGAGGATATGACCTATTTAGAAGAAAGATAATGATTAATGTCCTCCAGATTTGTGAAGTTGGCTAAGAGGATGTATCTGGAACAGAGAAAGTCATAAAAGCTTTCTTCATTTCATCTGAGAGATTACATTGCATATTGGCAGATCTCTTCACCAATATAATTACATTTCTCTAGAGGGTACATTTTTAGTGGCTAATCATTTTCCTTTAAATTTATGTGTGCATGCTTTTTTAAAATATTTTTTAGATTCTTCATGAGAAAATTTGGTTGAGTTAGCAAAGCGAATGATGTAAATTAAGGTGATTTTTCTCTAGTTTTTTTTTATTATAGGATCAGAGAATATAAAGGTTGGAAAGAATACTAGAATAAGTCTAGTTTAAGACATCCCTGAATGTATACGTCAATAATATTGCTGATAAATGGTCATCCGTAAGCTTATGGAAAAATTCCAGTGAGGAACCCACTAACTCTACAAGAAGCCATGTCTACTTTAAGAAAACTCTAATCAAGTATAATTTTCCCTCATAAAAACCCAAATCTATACATCTTCACCATCCAACAAATGCTAGAGAATCTACCTGTTAGAGACAAGAAAAGCATGTATACTTTTTATAGCCCTTCAGATTCTTGAAGTCAGTTACCATGTTATATTTTAGCTGTATTGTTCATGAGACATGGTACATATTTCCCATTTCCATGTCTTTGAATTGACATCTATTACCTAAAACCTAACCTCTAATACTTAAAATACCATACTCCTTCACAATTTAGCTCAAACTCCATATATTATTGAAAGTATTTTCTGGTTGCCTGGATTCTAATATCTTTCTGAAGGGAAACTTTCAACTGCCCAGGTATTTAATTTGTATCTGTTCATTGTATATGTGTGTTATTTCCCATTGGATTATAAGTTTCTTTAGGGCAGAAAAAAATTTAAACCTTTTGTTTGTAAAGATAACAGATAAAAGAGAAATCAGAATATAGTATGACCTTAACAATGTTGTGTTAAATGAGATACACTGTCATTTAAAATTTTAGTTATTATTTTCAGCTTTGAGTCATCTGCAAATTCAACAAACATATCTTCAATAAACACTGATTATAGTGTTGAACAGAACAGGGCCAAACATAGAGATATCATTTGTAATTGTTACTGTTCAGTTATTCTGGTCATTGGAAATTCTTGATGATTCCACGTGAGATTTTCTTGGATATGACACTGTGGTTTTCTTCTCCATTTCATTTTATAGAGGAATTTAGGCAAACCAGATTAAGTGACTGCTGAGACGCATAGTGTCTGAGGTTGGATTTGAACTTAGAAATGTGAATCTTCCTAAATTCAGGCCTACCAAGCACTTTATTGTACCACTTACTTGCCCAAGTATACATTCTCTTTACCAACTAACCTACTTATTTATAAAAAAGAAAATGAAGTTTGCATGGCATAACATGCTCTTGATAATGAAAGACCTTTTCATATATCATTGTTTCCTTCTCAGCAGAACATGAGGGAGGATTTAAAATATGTAACAATAAATTTATAGTTCAAGAAAGCATATGTAATAATAGAAGACACAATATTCATAACTGTCCATCTTTGCTTCCTTGTAAGTTTTCTTTTGTTCTCTGATGTGAATTTTTTGCTTTATTCTTTTTTCCTCTTTTCAGCCCCCTACCTCCTTCAAGCTGGTAACAGTTAAACTTGGATATATTTATATATGTATATACACAAACAGACACATACATCAAAGACAATATTAATATAACTGATATATAATGTAAAATGTATTACCTTGTTTAATTCTTTATAAATTTTGACTTTGTCTAAGGTCAATTATTACTACCCTCCATATTTTTGTAACACTGACAGCTGGTAAAACAAAACAAGAAAAAAAAAACAAAGAATAAATAAAATGAACTAACTAATGAGTAAGTTAAGGAGAAAGAAATCAGCCGTAGACATTACTATGAGGATTATATTTAGAGAAAAAGAAATGAAGCTTTAGAAGCCACTCCTATTTTAAAGAGAAACATTAAATTGTCCTAAGTACAAAAAAAGAACTTTAAAAAGAATTTAAAAACCAAGTAAGAGAGATCAAGGAAAAATTAGGGGAAATGACTTTGGAGAAAACCAGAGAACTTTATGAAATAAAAAATGGACAATTTGATTATGTTAAATTAAAAAAATTGGGCAAATAAAACGAATATAAACAAGATTAAAAGGGAAATCCAAAGCTGGGAAAGATAGTTACAAGTAGTGTTGCTGACAAAGGCCTCATTTCTAAAATATATGAAGAAATGTGTCAAATTTATAAGAATGCAAATCATTCTCACTTTATAAACAGTCAAAGAATGTGAACAGATGGTTTTCAGATGAAGTGAAAGTTACCTATAGTCATATAAAATACTTTAAATCACTATTAATTAGAAAAATGCTTATTAAAACAACTCTGAGCTATCAGTCTCTCAGATGGGCTAAGATGACAGGAAAAGATAAGGATAAATGTTGGAGAGGATGTGGAAAAACTTGCACACAAGGATTGTTGGTGGAGTTGTGAATTGATTCAACCATTCTGGAGAGCAATCCGTGCCTAGAGCTATCAAACAGTGCCATTGCTGGGACTACATGCCAAGGAAATCATAAAGGAGGGAAACAATCCCATTGTAGCAGCTCTTTTTGTGGTGGCAAAGATTTGAAAATTGAGTAGATGCCCATCAATTGGTGGAATTGCTCCATAAAAATGATGAAAAAGCTAATTTTTAGAAAAAACCTGTTATGATTTACATGGACTGATGCTGAGTGAAACATGCAGAACCAAGAAAACATTATATACAATTACTGAAATATTGTGCATTGATAAACTATGAAAGACTTGGTTCTTCTCAGTAGATCACTGATTCCAAAGCAACCCCAACAAACTTTTAATGGAAAATGCCAACTCCACAGAGAGAAATATGGAGGCTGGATGTAAATCAACACACGCTATATTCACTTTTATTCTTTTGGGTTTTTCTCTCATTTTTTCCATTTTGTTTTGATTTTCTTCTCCCTACCTGATTCAAAAGAAATATGTTTAAAAAGGTTGTACATATATATCCAGAAAAATTAAATAAAAAGGGCAATCCAAGAAAATCAAGAAAATTAAGAAAACAAAGTCAACCAACCAACTTGAAATAGAGAATCAAAAAGTTAAGGAAAGAAAATATTTCCTTGAAAACTAGAATTGGGAAAAAGGAAGCTAATGATATCATAAGACTAAGAAATCATAAAGCAAAATAAAAAAAAATGAAAAAATAGAAGAAAAAGTGAAACATTTTAGATAATTAACTGATCTGGAGAATAGATCAATAAGAAATACTATAAAAATGGTAGGGATACCGTAAAATTATGGCAAACACAATCTTAGTATAGCAGTAAAAGAAATTATTAAAAAACAACAACAACAACAACAACAACAACAACAAAACATTGCCCAGAAGTTCTGGATAAAGAAGACCAAGAGAAATAGCAAAAATAAAAGACCCTCTTAAAGAGATGACAGGAGGAAAACTTAGAAGAATTTCTTAGCCAAGTTTCGAAGCTGCTAGATTAAGTAGAAAATACTGGAAACAACAAGAAAACATCCATTTAAATATCGTGGAGGCATAACAAGAATTACTCTAGAAGCTAGCAGCTATTATGTTGCAAGACTATAGGTCTTGCAATACGATATTCCAAAGAGTAAGGAATCTTGGGTTACAACTAAGGGTAACTTACCTAGCAAAGTTAAGTATTATCCTGAATGAAAATAAAAAGTAGACATTTAATGAACTGAAATACATTCAAGTATTTGTGACAAAAACAGCAGAATTTAAGGGAAATTTTGAAATATAGCCTGCATGAGAAATAAAATGGTTAATATTAAAAAATCAATTATAAGAGATTGAATAATATCAAATTTTTACTTTATGTGAAAATATTAGCAGTAGTTTTGTGGTTTCAATCATTATTTAGGTAGCTTGGAAAAAGGTTTGAGCTAGGCTGAATGTGATAGGGTATTCTAAAAAAATAAAGCTGTAGGGAGAAATAGAGTAATTATCCAAATGATTCATAAAAGGAAAAAATGATGGAGAAGAAACTATAAGGGGGAAGAAGGTGGGTAGTACTAGAAACTTACCTCATCAAGAATGGATTAAAGAGGAAACTATACACATATACAATATATGAAAGAAATTCTGATATGGAGGGAGAGTGTAGATGGCAGGTAGTCTAGTACATGTTAAAAGGCACAAGATCTATATGAATATAAACATATAACACTTTTTATATAAATAAACTAAAGACCAAATAATTGAAGATGTATGTATATATATATATATATATATA
>JAJPUD010016593.1:3406-17255 GCA_023553655.1 Myrmecobius fasciatus
AGAAAAATCAAATTATACTGCCATTCTTTAAAGGATACCTATAGTAGAAATATAGTTCTTAAGAGTTTTCCGTTTTACCTTTTTATGTTTCTCTTGAGTTCTCTATTTGGAGGTCAAATTTTTTGTTCAGATCAGGTCTTTTCATTAGAAATAGGTGAAATTCTCCTGTATCATTGAATGACCATCTTCTTCCCTGGAAGATGATGCTCATTGTAGCTGGATAACTTATTCTTGGCTGTAATCCAAGTTCTTTTGCCTTTCAGAATATCTGGTTCCAGGCCCTTCGATCCTTTAAAGTGGAAGCTGACAGATCCTGTGTAATTCTAATGACAGTTCCTCGGTATCTGAACTGTTTCTTTCTAGCTGCTTGCAATATCTTTTCCTTGGTGTGATAGTCCTGAAATTTGGCCACGATATTCCTTGGGGTTTTAATTTTGGGGTCTCTTTCTGGAGGTGATAGGTGAATTCTTTCAATGCCAATTTTGCCTTCTGATTCTAAAACATCAGGGCAATTCTCTTTCATGATTTCCTGGAAGATAGCATCCAGGTTCTTTTTTTCATCGTGGCTTTCAGGGAGTCTGATAATCCTTAAATTGTCTCTCCTGGATCTGTTTTCCAAGTCTGTTTTTCCTAGGAGATATTTCATATTTTCTTCTATTTTTTCATTTTTTTTGTTTTTGTTTAACTGATTCTTGAAGTCTTATTGACTCATTTACTTCTATTTGTTCAATTTTAATTTTTAGAGTATTATTTCCTTCAGTTATCTTTTTTAGCTCCTTTTGTAGCTGGCCAATTGAATTTCTTAATTCAATGCATTCTTTTTCCATTTTGCCAGTTTTATTTTTCAGTGAATTGTTGTCTTTTTCCAATTCACCAGTTTTGTTTTTCAGTGAATTGTTGTCTTTTTCCAATTCACCAATTTTGTTTTTCAGTTCACCATTTTTATTTTCCAGTGAATTGGTGATTTTTTCCAATTCACCAATTTTGTTTTTCAGTGAACTGTTTTCTTTTTCCAATTCACCAGTCCTATTTTCCAGTTTTTGATATTTCTGTTGCTCTGATCTCAATTTATTTCCCCATTCTTCTTCTAGCTCTCTTTTGAGATTCTTAATGCAATCATCCAGGTAAGCCTTCTGAAAGGGAGACCAACTTAAGTCTGCCTTTGTGGCTTCATCTGGGATTGTTTTCATAATGTCAGGATCTGGGGACTGTTCTATTTTTTTCTCCGTAAAAGCTTTCTATGGTGAGAGCTCTCTTCTGCTTCTTGCTCATGATTTAAAGTTGGGATATTGGTCAAAAGCCGAGAAAACTGCAACAATTTGTATTTGCCCTGGGGCAGTTTGCCGAGTTGACTTCCGGTCTGAGGCTGGTCGGGCTAGATTCGCACTAGGACCACGTTTTCAGCTGCTCTTGATCCACCCTTTACCAAAGGCAGATCTGCCAAAGCACCTGCCCACAAGCAGAGCAAAGTGGCCCAGGCGTCTCCCAGGGGCTTCCTGGGTGCCTAAAATCCGCCCCTCTATCGCAGCCCTTGCTTCTGCCCCGGCTGGAGTCTGTTTGGGACCAGTGGCCGATTTCCCCTGAGGCTAACCTTCTCCAGAGTTCTTTCAAGGTAGATTTTTGATAGAAGTGCGTTGTAGTCCAAATGTTTGGTGGGGCCCTCACTCAAAAAACAGTTCGAAGGCTCACTTTGTCTGGGTCTGAGGGAAGGTCCTAGGAGTTCACAGAGAAAGCTGTCCACAGTTCGCCATCTTGGCTCCGCCCCCTGGCCCCTGCATTTTTGATATACTTGTAAGCATTGATTCTTCCAGACTCCAAGTCATGAACTTCCAATTACTTGTTCAACCTGGATATCACCTGCTACCTGATTCTGACACCCAGCACCCCCTGGATGCTGCTGCTGCCACCTCCAAGACATGTTTCTCCCTTTCACTCTGGACACCATAGAAAAGGCTAGCTCTATGCTTCTTATCAGCCTCAAGCATCTCCAGAAGATGTGACCTTTGTCTCTTTGTCCCAAATGAATTTTAGCTTCAATTGCTTGAGAGGGGGAATGATGGGGTACATAGAGTGCAGCTTCTAGGGGAAATATAACAGTAATCCAGAGGTCCCCTGACCTTACATTGCTATTGCTCTAACAATCTGTCAATAATTTTGAAGACTTCTGGCTTTAGGAATATTATTATATAGACCTAAAAATATTGCTGACTGTCATATAGATAATCTGTTGGTCAGTGTCAACCAAGTTCTTGAGACAATAGTGAATAGACTACCCTTCAAACCTATCTGCAAGCTATAAAATTAGCAAATAAGTAACATGAACCTCTGCTCTAACTTTGTCCTATAAATTTATCTTCTTGCTCTGGTTCTGTGTTAAATCCTTTTGGAACTTAAGACTACTTCAATTGGCATTGAAATTATACTAAATTTTGCTTCATGACTCTGGTCTGCAACCCAAATGTTTTGGGGTCACCTTTTGAACCTCAACAGTAAAAACTATATCTAAATGTTTACAGATTTAGAACTGAAAAACTGTTATAAAATATCCTCATCTTACAAGTGCTGAAATTGAAATTCAAAGACTTAAAATTATTTGTTCAAATCATGCAGACTTCTGGGTCTGTATCCCAAAGAAAGGAAAAGGACCCACATGTGTAAAAATTTTTGTAGCTGCCTTTTTTATAATGGCAAGGAACTGAAAATCTTTGCCCTGAATGTCTTCCTGTGCATATACTTATAGAGATTTATGGGTCTGGCCCCTCACTGTGCTCTTAATCAGGATCAGTTCTCAGAAGATTTCAGTTTTTCTTGCTATCATATTACTTACTATCAAATAGAAGCAAGGCTAACAGATGTTAGAGTCTTATCTGCCTAAAACTTTTCAGTAGTATTAAAAACAACAACAAAAACCCAAAGTTAACTCTTCCCACTCACCACACCTAAAATAAGAGATATTTTGCTGGTAAAGAATTAAAACCAAAATCTAACTAAGATGTGCCAAGATTACTTATAACTAGACAAAATGTATCCATTTATATTGTCATGTAATATATATATATATATATATATATATACATATATATATATATAACAAATATGCCAGTATAAGCAGAATCTATGAATTTGTTAGCTTAAAGAGATGCTGAATAGAAACTTCTTCCATTATCCTAAGCTCATCTATGACTTAAAAGATACATCCTAAAAAATGTACTGAGATAGAGTAACTTAGCTACAATTACATAGTAAATATTAGAGGTAATGTTTGAACCCAGGTTTTCTTAACTCTTAATGATTAGGTACTGAATTTTGCTTAGGAACAAGAGAAACTAAAGAATTGATTCCTGAGGTAAGCATGCAGAAGGGACAGATATAGATTAGTTTAGCTCTATGGTCCCAGCCTCTGGGGAGGTTGTACAGTTTAAAATACAATTTATGTCAAACCAGTGAGACTCACCCTCTCTAGAGGTCTTAAACAGTCTCACCTTGCTCTACCTTCTCAGAAATCCCAGTCATGTCCCTGAGGTTGAATTTTCCCTATGTAATCTACTTCTGGGCCATCTAATGGCTACTGCCTTCCTTTGGGTCAGTTTGGCACAGCAGTCTGCCTTGTGATATCTTTGTCTTTCCACTTGCACCATGCCATATGGTCTCTCCATTATGTTTCTCAAGCCCACTTCTTCTCAACTCTTTATACCTAGCTATCTCTTTTGGATTATTATGTTCCTTTCAGGACTAAGGGTATGTCCCAACTTTATGGGATGTTTCCTTTGTCCTGGTAAATGGCATGTTCCCCTAGAGAAGTAGGATCATTATTATTAAGACCCCTTTCTATGCTCTCCCACTCTATTTCATATTTACTATTCCAGGTGACTGTCTTATTCCTCATTTTGTCTGTAACCTCTTTGCTAAATAAATCTATCTTTTGCCAAAGAGAATGGCCATTGTGAATTCGTTTCAGGACCAAGCCCCAACTTTTGGCGCCTACTACTGCTTCCCTTCCATATTGGTTTTGTTTCTGAACCATGTAAAAGAGAACATTTTGGAGAGCCTTATTTCTTACTTAGCCCTAGCTACTGAATGAATGAGCATTGCCTCAGACAAAGTGAGACCTGGAAAAGACGCTGTATTGGGGCCATCTTCAGTTGCATTGACATATATCTTGTCATTGAACTTCAAAGACTCTGGAGGAGAGAGTGAGGTTGATGAATTTGAACTTTCCTGTATCACTTAAATCCAGTTCACTTGCAAGTGAAGATAACATCTTCTTACTGGCATGGTGCTCTTAAAGAACAAAGGATTAATAGCAACAATATCAATAACAATGGTTTTACTGATAGATAACAAAATAATGTACTAGACTTGGAGTCTCAATGAGTTGAGTTCTATGTCTGCTTTAGTTACTTCTAAACTATTTAACACTTAAATAGTTTAGCTTCTCTCAACCATTTTTTTTCTTTGTGAAAAATGGATAAAAATTTCAGGGATATGAGGATAGAATAAAATAATATATGTAAAACACTTTGTAAACCTGAAAGAGCTATATAAATGTTAAGTATTATTGTATGTGATAAATAAAATTACATAAAATAGATATGCACATATATGGTAGGTAGAGAGTTTCTATGATTGAGAATTCCGACAAAACTATTTGTAGATAACAACCTTTCCATTTCTTGTTCAGTTGTTTCAGTAGCATGCAACTCTTGGTGACATTACTTGGGGTTTTGTTAGCAAAGAAATGAAAGTGGTTTGCCATTTCCTTTTCCAGCCCATCTATATAAGAAACTGAAGCAAACAGGGTTAAATGACTTTCCAAGGACCACACAATTAGTGAGAGTGTGAGACCAAATTTGAACACAGGAAGATGGTGCTCCTGACCACAGATGCCACACTCTACTGCACCACCTAGTTGTCCAACCTAACCATACCTTAGTATATAAATAAACTCCAGAGAAGTGCTTGTAGTGCATTAGAGATTAATTTATTTGCTCAGAGTCTCACAGTTAGTAATCACTGAGGGTAGGATTTGGGCTCAGTTCATCTTGAGTCCAAGCCCTGCATTCCATCATCTGTGCCATAAGGACTTTATTATGTATACATACATATGTATAGGTATAATATATTGACCTGTATTTGTACATATATAAGCATATATGAATGCCATTTCATCAGTATTGGGAACTTCCATATCAACATTCTCTCCACTAAATTAATTGGTAAGTTTTAGAGAGCTGTTATATTTCATCTCTTTAATGGTATATGATTTTCAAACTGGGGGTGATCTGAAATCCTACTTGCCTGGTTGTCTTTATGACACATTCATTGCACAATGATGGTCAAGGGTTAGAAATAGCTACAAAGCAGAATCTGAGTCTACAAGCTAACATATAGGGATTGAACCTGAAACTCTGACATTAGGACAAAATTAAGGAATAATAAGGTTATTTTACGATTGTGGTTTTAGATTCTGCTCATGTGAAGAAGAGACTTGAAGCATAGATGACCCAGTTATGTAATGGAAATATGAAATATTACATATCTGGACACACAATCTGATAAATCAGGTACTTTTGGATTCAGAAAGCTGGTCTTAGTGATAAACTACTATTTACCATAATAGAATGTATTTATTGAAACATAAGAGAAGATGATACCTGATATTCAATCCCTTTTCCTCTTATCTTTAAAGAATGTTTTTTTTTTCCTTCTTAGCAAATAGAAGGGCACTATGGAAAAGCTGAACATTGACAATTCCCTCTATTAAATTTCTGATTTTATCTAATCATACTCATCCTTCTGCCATGCTCCAGGAGCTATGCACAGTGATGAGATTGGAAAAATGTTGAACATCTTCCTAACACCCTGTATGTTAACCTTCACACATTCAATCCATTTGCTAAGAATTTTTTGGGAATCTACCATATACTGAACACTTAGTAGGCCTTTTAATTCTCTTTGTAGAATATTTCCAATTGATCCCATACATAGTTTTTTTTTTTTTGTAATTATTGCCTCTTGTTTCTTTTATTAGATTGTGTATTCCTTGAGAGCAGGGAGTATCTTTTGCCTCACATATAATAGACAACAAATATTTATTGTATTGTACTTATAAAAGTGCTTTGACTGAACTTAACCATTAAAACTATATAGTAAGATGGAAAGAGGATCTGAGTCAACATACATGGGTTGAATTCCTACTTCTAAATATCATTTCCTATGTAATCTTGGGAGAATCTTCTCTGAGTTTGAGTTTTCTCATGTGCAAAATGAGAGAGTTGGAAGGAATCATTTTAGGCTCCCTTCTAGCTCTAAAACAAGATCTTATTAAAGTTAGAGAGAGGCACTATACTTAAATAGTCATTATAAATTACAAGTTGAAGAACTTTCTTCTACCAATGGAAATTAGTAGCCTAAATAACAGCCAGGATAGTATGTGTCACAGGCAAGATTTTTAGGTCAGTTCCATTATGCACACTGCCCCTTTGAGTTATTATTATCAAATTACTTTGATTCATTAATGTTATATATTTCACAGCTGGTTTAGTTGTACATGCTTTGGCTAGCAGAAAGTACAATTGAACCAAAATTTCCAACCCCCTAATGGGAGGTGGTGGAAAAGAAGGTATAAGGTAAACATGGAAAACATGAAATTGTTCTCTTCCCAATTATAAGTTGTAGGAAAGGGCTATCTAAATTGTCTCTCGTAGTAGGCCACAACAAGCAGTTTCAGGATTTCCAAAAGTTTCAAAGTCTTGAGAGTACAACCAAGTCTCTGCCAAAACTAGTGTTTAATAGCCTCTGATCATCACCAAGCAATAATGAAAAGCTTGTAAAAATTTATCAAGGCTTTCTCAAAACAAAAGTGGATTTGCTTTAGATCTTAAAATAGATCTTCATAAATTTTAAATTTTACTTAAAAGTTATCCAAGTGACTGGAATTGACAATCAAATCTTTGTTGCAGCTGAGCTTTTTCAAAACCTTTTTTAATTGGTATTTTAAATTTCACATTAATTTCTGAATATATCCTTCCACTCTCCTCTTTCTAGCAATTTCTTATAAAATTATTTTTTAAAAGTGTGTGGAGTGAGGGGGGATAGATATCAGTTCAGTCATAACTAACCAATAGAACAGCTGTCTGGTATTTTAGGCTATATTTTACAGTCCTAACTCATTTATACCCATAGAGAGAAGATAAAAGGTACTTTTCCTCAATTCTTCCCTGGAGCTAAGTCTCCTTCAGATCTTAATGATGGAAGCATAACACAACTTTTAATTGTGCATATCCCATGACATGCCTGTCCTTCACATTTCACTTGAAAAAAACTGAAGAAAGGAAAGGATAGATGAAATTAAGAGAGAAAACTTGTGGGGATCACATAGAGACCTTTTGATGAAACAATTAACCCCATCTTTTTGTCCAAATACTTTTGAATGTATTCATCTATGATTCCAAATGAGCACAATAGAAAAAACTTATTAAATCCACAAACAACATTAATGCATTTAAGATAAGAAAGGAAATAATCTTTTTTTTTTTTTTTTTTGCTTTTTGCTGAGGCAATTGAGGTTAAGTGACTTGCCCAGGGTCACACAGCTAGGGAATGTTAAGTGTCTGAGACCAGATTTGAACTCAGGTCCTCCTGACTTCAGGGCTGGTGCTCTATCCACTGCACCACCTAGCTGCCCCAGAAAGGAAATAATCTAACAGGAAAAAAATTATCAAACTTCTTTGATAAGGGTTTGGTATCCAAGATATATAAATAACACATATAACATATGTAAATATGTTTGAAAATATAAACACACACAACCATGTGAAAAATTGTTTCAAATCACTAATAAAAATGAAAATCAAAAAACTCCGAGGCTTTACCTTGTTTTTTGCAAAATGACAAAATTGGCAACAGTCATTTGGGATCCTGTAAAGATAGGCACACTAATTCATTATTAGTGAAGCTTTGAAATGATACAACCATTTTTAAAAGTATTTTGTAATTATACAAATAAAGTAACTAAAATGTCCTTCATTATCCTCTGAGCCACAGACTCCACTATTGGATTTATATCCCAAGAAAATCATTGATAAGAAAAAAGGACCCCATATATTCCAAAGTATTCATAACAGTATTTTTTTTCGACAGCTAAGAATTGGAAATAAAGCAGACGTCCATCAACTGGGGAGTGGCTAAACAAATTGTGCTGTAAAAAAAAAGTGTGAAGCATGGAAAGACCTATAGGATCTGATGCAGAGTCAATAAAACAATATACAAAGTAACTACAACAATGGACATAGAAAGAACAATGGCAAACCAAAAAAATAAATAAATGTAAGAAAATCATAAATATCAAATGGAACTCAAATAAGAGATAGGATAGACAATACCAACCTACACTTGTGTATGAATGGTTGTTCCATTTTTTTCCTTTTCTTTTGCTCCTTTGAACCCTCTCAAGATATCTTGAGATTTACTGACTAGATTTCTTTTTTTCTTTTTGGTTATACAAATGTTATTTATTAGAATGATGACAGTGTTATTTAAAAATGTAAAAATGGTAGCATCAGGTGAGCTAGAGAAGTTATTCCCACTGTCTCTCAAACTAGGGTCATTTGGTTATTAATTCTATAAGGTATTATATGTCATATCCATAATAATGTAGTAATTATGTACATGCAATTTTCCCATTTCACTAAGTCAATGGCACTCATATATTCTTTGTAAGTTTACTTTTTTTTAAAAAAATAATGATAGCTTTTTATTTTTCAAAATATATACAAAGATATTTTTCAACATTCACCTTTGCAAAAACCTTGTGTTCCAAGTTTTTCCCCCACCTCTCACTCTCCCCCCCTTCACTAGACAGCAAGTAATCCAATAGAGGTTAAACACAGATAATTTTTCTAAACACATTTCCACATTTATTTATGCTGTACAAGAAAAATCAGATCAAAAAGGAAAAAGAAATGAAAAAGAAAAAAAAAACAAGCAAGCAAACAATAACAAAAGATGAAAATGGTATCCTCTCTCTGAATGCAGATGGCTCTCTCCATTACAAGTCTATTGGAATTGGCCTGAATAACCTCATTGTTGAAGAGTCCATCACAGTTGATCATCTTGTTATTGCTGTGTACAATGTTCTCTTGATTCTACTTACCTCACTTACAATCAATTCCTGTAAGTATCTCCAGGCCTTTCTGGAATTAGCCTGCTAATTATTTATTATAGATCAATATTATTCCATTACATTCATATATCATCATATATCATAGCTTATTCAGCCATTCCTTAACTGATGGGCATACACTCAGTTTCCCGGTCCTTACAAAAAAGACTGCTACAAACATTTTTGCACAGATGAGTCCTTTTCCCTTTTTTATGATCTCTTTGGAATACAGGCTCAGTAGAAATGCTACTGGATCAAAAGATATGCATAGTTTCATAACCCTTTGGGCATAATTCCACACTGCTCTCCAGAATGATTGGATCACCTCATAACTCCACCAACAATGTATTAGTATACCAGTTTCCCCACATTCCCTCCAGCATTTATCATTATCTTTTCCTATCATCTTTAGACTAGCAAAATTACTTAAGCACCATGCCTTAAACCTAATCTGATCTGAATCTCATTGATTGGCCACCAATAGGTCCCAAGCCAAACCCCATTTATTCATTATTTGGGTACTGATCAATTCAGGTTGAATGTAAATAACAATTATTTCTGCTTTGACCAGAAATCTGGAGGATTTTTCCCTCTCACAGTTATTTATTTGTTTATTTAGATTATTTTTTGGACTAGGTAAAAGAAGAAATTCTTTGCCTCAATTGCAACTAATCTTAATCACTGAGATTGCTAAACATCTTAGCTTAAAGAGGCCAAAGGCTCCCATTGCACCCAGGGCCATTTCCAGTTGTCTTGTTCTATATCTTGCCTCTGGACCCAGATTACTCTAGAAGGGAAAGTGAGGCAAGTGACCTTACACAGCCCTCCCTCACTTAAATTCAATGTCTTTGCATGTCATGGCACCATCTCCCTGATGTCATGGTCCTTTTTGAGAATGAAGGACAGACAACAAACAACAACAGCAGCTCTGCACATGTTACACACTGTCTAATTTTAGAATTTTTGATGTATTGATCAATTGTGCTGACAACTTTTTCCTCTCTAAAAATGCTTTGTGATATGGGGTAACTCTCTGAAAGGGAGTTGGGAAAAAATACACATGATACTATGGTGATGTAAGGAAAACAAAATATCAATAAAAACTTATTTTAAAAGTAATTAAATTATCAGTTTATAGAATTTAAAGCTAGAAAGTTCTTTAGAGATTATCTCTTGTAGTTTTTAAATATACAAATATAATTATATCACTGGGGGTTGCATATTAATTTAGAAAATCACAAATTAACATTATATTGCAGTATATTTTTATTTATTTTAAAAAATATTTCCCAATCACATTTTTTTTAAATTGATATAGACAGCACTGCTGAATTTTTCAGGCCACATGACCCTTAAAGCTATCTGGCATCTCTGAATTTTAGTCAAATTTTCTCATTTTACAGATATGGAAACTGGCCTAAGGATATAAAGTGACTTGCCCAAGTTTTCATTAATCATAATTGAAAGAATCAGGCATTAGTTCTTTGGTAGTTACTGTTTCTTATTTGTTTTCATATTTTGTTTGTTTGTTTGTTTGGTTAGTTGATTTTGTTTTACTTTGTTTTGTTTTGATTTTGTTTTATTTTGTTTCTTCAAATGGATACTTTCAGTCTCAGGGATTCAGTTTTAGTTAAATGTTCAACTCCTTCATCTCAGTAGGTAAATATGTTTCTTTTTTATTTGCTTTAGTAATAATAACCTTTTATTTTTCAAAATATCTTTGTTGAGTTGTTTTAATCATTTCTGACAGTGATTTTAATTATTTCTGACTCTTCATGACCCCATTTATGGTTTTCTTGGCAGAGATACTGGAGTCGTTTGCCATTTCCTTCTCCATCTCATTTTACAGATGAAGAAATTGAGGCAAACAAGTGACTTGTCCATGGTAACTATCTGAAACCAAATTTGAATTCAGGTTTTTCCAAGTCTAGACCAGGCACTCTATTCATTGTACTGCCTATCTGCTCTGGTAAAAAAGAAAAAAAAAGTTATGTATAAGTAAAACCAAAAAGCACAGACTTTGTACTAGTTTTGCATAGTAAAAATCAAACAAGTTTTAATGAATTTGTAGTATATCCCCAGAGTTTCTTTAGGGGGTTGAGGGAAGTGGGATAAAAAATAAGGAAAGAAATAAACTCTCCAGGCAAGAAGGTAGAATTAGCATAGAGGAAGCCTTCAGAGAACAATTAAGACTTCTTTTCTTTTTTCCTCTTTTTGGTTTTAATTTCATTAAGTCTTAAACTTTCTAGTTCTGGAAGAAGCTTGAATAACTTAAATCTCTTCTCTTGTTCTCCCACAAAACACCATGTTCATTTCTGCTTCTCTTCATGTTGGATTTCTATTTTAAATACTTTGAATTTTTCTCTATTCAAGTTCTATATGTTTTTTCAAGACCCATTTAAAGTTTCTACCTCTTTAAGGAAAACTTTTCTGACCATTTCATTTATATTTCCTCTCTCTGTCTCTGTTTCTGTGTCTGTCTCTCTGTTTTTATTTCTCTGCCTCTCTGTCTCTCTCTCCCTCTCTTCTCTTTTCCTCCCCAGGTAATACAATAGATGAGACAACTGAAGCTTAAAAAAGTTTAGTAGTTTGCCCATGGTCACATAGTATGTTTCAGAACTGGCATTCAAGCACATCTCTTCTGACCTCTTCTACATACAATGCTGCATTGCAAAATTGTGAGATACCTGAGAAACTATCCAAACACTCTTATTATACAGTTGAAGTATTGAGGACAAGAGAAGACTTGCCTAAAGTCACAGTGATGAGGTCCTGAGTGATATATTAAACAGAGAGAAACTAAAGAACTGGTCCCTGAGGCAAGCAAGGAGAAGGCACTGATAGAGATCAGCTTAGCTCTATGGTCTTGCCCTCTGGAGAGATCTCCAGTCTGTAATCTAAATTATGTCAAATCCCTGATCTCCATCCTCTATAGAGTTCTTAATCAAACTCATCTTACTATGTAATGTGAGAAATCCCAGTCATGTCCCTGAGAATAATTTTTCCCTGGGAAATCTATTTATGATCATAGCTTATTTGTTGCCTTCCTTTGGTCAATCTACCATGGCACTCTCCCTCTTGGTGTCTTTCTCCTTACCCTTCCCTCATGCCATGTGGTATCTCTACTAACTCCATTATACTTCCCAACCCCCTTCTATTTAACTAACTCTTTTAGGGTGCTAAGTCCCTTTTAAGATTTAGCCTGCCAGCTAAGGGCATGACCCAATTTTGTGGAGGGGCTCCCTTTTCACTGGATAATTGTGAGTTCCACTGAGGAACTTGTATTTCATATAGTCCCCACTTTATTTTATATTGACTAATTGAGGTGTCTATTATATCCTTTCATTTTGTCTGTAACTTCTTTCCTAAATAAATCTACCTTTTGTCCAAGAGAATGGTCCTTGTGAATTCTTTTTTTCTTTTTTTGCTTTTTGCTGAGGCAATTGGGGTTAAGTGACTTGCCCAGGGTCACACAGCTAGGAAGTGTCTGAGACTAGATTTGAACTCAGGTCCTCCTGACTTCAGGGCTGGTTCTCTAACCACTGCGCCACCTAGCTGCCCCAGCCCTTATGAATTCTTCACATGACTAAACCCCAACTTTTGGTACCCAGCATCATCTGGTGTCTACATCACTCATATCATTTTGGTACCATGCCCAAATAACTTAATAAATATACCTTTCCTTTCATTTCTATTGGGGATATTAGGCAAAAATTACTGTCTCTATCAACTCCATATGTCTCTTTTTAGTCCTAATCTATTTCATATTTACTATTCCTGATGTCTATTGTATCTCTTCATTTTGTCTGTAACCACTTCTCTAAATAAATCAATGTTTTGCCAAAGAGAATTCTTCACATGCCAAACCCCATTTTGGTGCTGAATCCCAACTTTTGGTGTCTCCCCTGACCTGATGTCTACATAACTTGTATCAACAGAACCACAGAATATTAGAGTTGAATAGGACCTTGAGGCCTGTTTAATTAATTTTATATTTGAAAAAAAATCCACTAAAATCACCTAATTAGTCATGTAATATTTTCTTGAAGAAGGGAGAAGCCTATCCAGTAATTGAATAATCTTCATAATTATAACCCTGGAGGAAAATCACTATTTGAGATTTTTTCTCCAATCAACAATTTTTTTAATGAGATAAAGATTTAGGTACATCATGTTAACAATATCATCACTTATTGACTGTTAAGAGAAGTGAGACTAGAGTTTGACTCTGGAATTGTGTGTATGTGTGTGTATGTGTGTGTGTGTTTGCTTTTTTCATGCTGTTATTACTCCTTGGTTATAAAAAAAAAATAAACTGATGTGTTTAAAAAAAGAGTGGAGGAGAAGGAATCCATTTTCTTCTTGATATAACCCAGCTGATGATAGCACCAGTTCTAGATTGAATTTCTAACACAGTTCTCTTTCTATGATGTTTACATTTCTTCTGTTAATAGAAGAAACAATGATTCACTATAATGCAACATCAAAGGTACACTGCAGGCTTGAAAAGACTTGGAGTCAGGAGGTACATTTCACAAGACATTGTATCCATTCTGTTTCTCTTCCCCAGTCCCAAACAGTGAATAGTTACAAGGAAAAGGTAGAATAAATAGATAAACAAGACTGATAAATTTTGGAGTTTTCAAATATGCCAAACTCAATGAACTCCCTTTCAGATTAGCCTCC
>JAJPUD010016593.1:17355-28508 GCA_023553655.1 Myrmecobius fasciatus
GTCATGATACAAGCGCATGTTTTGTTCAACTTTCACAGGGAAGAGATTTGTTTCTGAAATTGCATTTGCTATTGGTGTAATTTTTTTGGCCTCATCTCAATCCTGCTAATTCATCCTCAGGAAATATCTAGCAATGTCTGTTGCTATTGCCAGTTAAGTAGTTTTGTGTAGCTTCACTGTTGACATGATTGAAGAAGCCAGAGTCCATTCTGAGTGATTTGGGCTTTAGATGAAGAAAAAAGTCCCAATTATTTTGTTCTGATCTTATTTTCAGGGAAAAAAAATCCCAAAATACGCTTTTATTTGATCCTCCAAACCAAAGTTTGTTAAACTGTGGGTCACACCCCTGTATGGAATTGTGTAACTTAATGTGGGGGACACAAAATTATGATTTTTATCAATAAATGTTTGATTTGTATTCCTATGATATATATTTATATACTTGGGGTCAGGTAAAAAAATTCTCCAAGAAAAGGGGTCATGAGTGGAAAAAGTATGAGGAGTTATGTTCTAAACTAACATCTTTCATTATAACTATGCTTGTCATTAGATCCATAACTAGGATTGGGTGACTGAGGTTTTTTCTGAGACAGTACTGATGTTAATGATGTCAACTTTCTTCTTCATGGCTGTCTACAGACCATTATCCTGATTCCTTGAGCCTCATAGATCCTTACCCACTTTTGCAAACTCCAAACCCCTACTTGGTCTCAGGCTATCATTTCCAAGATCCTGTCACCATTGAACCCTTAAGCCTGTGAGCTTTGTATCTTTTCTCTACCATAACCATTAAAGAGACTTGGGTTCACTTCTTTGAGGGATGAGTCATCCTTCTCTCTCAGTATCACTCCAGCAAACATGATCAGATCAACTTCTATGAAACCACTATTATACTCTCCTCCTCTATTATACTCTCTTCCTGAACTGATTTTACCACAGATAAAATCATTCCAATTAACAGTTCTGCCTGCTGTTAGATTATTTGTAGTATCTCCTGCTTAGAAGGCAAAATTAAATGTGTTATCTTAGTATGGAGAACCTTGGTGAGAATAGTGATGCCAAATTCAAATAGAGATAAGAGCTATTAATCCATATCTAAAGATCCCTGTGGGCCTTTGTGGGCCACTTGACTTAGTTTCATAATGTAACAGTATCTATATTCTATTGCACTTTTAGTTATCTTGTTAAAGATTTTACAATTATATTTTAATCATGTTTGAACCACATTCAGAAGTTTTATGAGCTATATTTGACTAGATATTTATATATATATGATACCTTTGCAGTAGGAAAAATAATCTCAGGAAATAACATTCTCATTTTTTCATAAAAAAGGGACTATTAATTAGTAATTACACATAAATTATTTATTGAAATCATGAATTTACAGAGCTAGAAGTAACCCTGGATGTCATTTAATAGAGGAGGACATTGAGGCCAAGGAAGATTCAGTGACTTTCCCAAGAGGTAGGATTTGAATCTAGGTCCTCTTTGCTTTTCCCTTTTGTGTCCACAACAACAAAATCAAATCAAAAACTACAAAAAATATCTACAAGCAAAAAAGAAAATTAATTGCCACCTAGAATTGCTAGTTAGCCAACCAACCTCCACCACCACACCATCAGCCACCACCACACTGAAACCAATATTACTGATTGCCACAACAATAAATATCAGAGTAAAATAAAGAATATATATATATATATATGTATATATATATATATATATATATATTTCTAAGGCAATTGGGGTTAAGTGACTTGTTCAGGGTCACACAGCTAGGAAGCGTTAAGTGTCTGAGACCAGATTTGAACTCAGGTTCTCCTGACTTCAGGGCTGGTGCTCTATCCACTGAACTACCTAGCTGCTCCTAAAGAATATTTTTTGAAATAAATAGAACAATTCAAACTTATGTGACTTTTTTTTTTTGCTTTTTTGCTGAGGCAATTGGGGTTAAGTGACTTGCCTAGGGTCATACAGCTAGGAAGTGTTAGGTGTCTGAGGCCACATTTGAACTCAGGTCTTCCTGACTTCAGGGCTGGTGCTCTATTCACTGCACCAACTAGTTGCCCCCTTATATGACATCTTAATGTTTACAAAGTATCTTCCTCCTAATCTACCAATGAGGGAAGGTAGCACAATTATCATTATTCCTGTTTTAGTAGAGGAAGAAGCAGTTAGGGAAGGTAAATGACTTGCTAACACCTGGGGCCAGGCCCAAAATCAACTCCTCTGATTTTGAGACCATTCCTCTGTCCACTAAGCCTCATTTCCTTTAAACAGCAAAAAATATATATTCTGTATTTTCTTAAATCAATTCTAACAACTTTCACTTGGGTAACTCTCACAGTTTCTTTTAGTCCAGATTGAAGCAGTTCAAGTGTCAGCACTAAATGCCTTGTTGTTATCTATGTATTGGTTCTCAGAAGTCTGTCCTAGCTTAGCAATCTCTTTTATTTTCTGCATCACTTTCTTTTTTCTGGTCTTCCTGAGCAGCCTGAAGCAATCCTTTTCTCTCTAGAATCCTACAGAGGTTGGATACAAAGCAGCTTTCATTTCTTCCAGGTCCATTGGAAAGAAAACCATGCACTTGCAGAATTAGAGAATTTTAGAGTGAGAAGGGGCTTTAGAGATCATCTGATTTAACCACGTTATTTTGGAGAGGAGGAAACTGAGGTCCAGAGAGGTTAATTACATTGTCTAAGGTCATGCAGGTTGTCAGGAACTAAAAACCAGGTCTTTTGATGTCAGGTTCTTTTCACTACAGGACACTTTTAATAGAACACACAATTCATTTGAAACTGCTGGGACCTGTGAGATATTCTTCTGACTGGGGAAAGGTACATTCAGGGCAAAGTAGGCTTGTGAGAATCATGACAAATACTAAGTATCAGTTTTCCAAGGTTAAGTTTCAACAGTATTACTTGATTTAAGTTAACTGTGCCCTGCCTCAGCCTGATCCAAAGAAGTCTGAGAACCAGTAAATGTGATGACATATTCATATGCAATGTACTATGTGTTTTGGAAGCATTGGAAGTGGAAGGAGCCCAAGACATATGAGTCAAAAGTCTTAGGTTTAAGTCCCAATTCAGATACAATGGAAGTTTAGGATTGTGGGTAAGAGACTTCACTTCTGAACTGCTCAGTTTTCATGTCACCATATATTCAATTAACGAAACAATTATTAAGCATCTACAATGTACAAAACATGGTGCCAGGCACTGAGGATCCAAATTAAGTATTCAATGAACAAGCATTTACTATGCATTTACTATGTACCAAGTATTTGCTAAGTTTCGAAGATACAGAGAAAAAGGTGAAAATGGTCCTAAATATCAAGGACTTAAATAACACAGGCACACACACACACACACACACACACACACACAAGGAATGTAATCTTAGTGAAGAAAGCTTATATTCTACCAACTCTAAGTGGGGAGGGTAAAATCTATACAACATAGATACAAAGTCAGTCAGATTTGAACTCATGAAGATGAGGCTTTCTGCCTTCAGTCCTGATCCTCATTCCAGTGTGTCACTTAGCTGATTAGAAAAATGCAAATTAAAATAAATCTTAAATACCTCCTCACACTGATTAAATTGGCCAACATTACAGAATAAAAGACAAATGCTAAAGGATATGTGGAAAAAAAAAAAACTGGGATGCCAACTAAATTTGTGATCTGGTACAACCATTTTAGAGAACAATTTGGAACTATGCTCAAATTGCTATAAAACTATGTATACACTTTGACCCAGAAATGCTTCTAAGTCTGTATTCCAAAGAGATCAAAGAAAAGGGCAAAGGAGCCTTACACACAAAAATAATTATGGCAGCTTTTTTCATTGTGCAAAGAATTGGAATTTGAGGGGATTCCCATCAATTGGGGAATGGCTGAACCAGCTGTGGTATATAATTCTGATGGAATACTACTGTGCTATAATAAATGATGCTCAGGAGAGTTTCAGAACAGCCTGAGAAGACTTATATGAACTCATGAAAACAAAAGGAGCACAACCAGGAAAACATTATACACAGCAATAACATTTTAAAGATGATCAAATGTGGAAAATTTAGCTATTTTGATTAAGATTATCCAAACCAAGGCAATCCCAATAGACTTTGGACAGAAAATGTCATATGCATCCAGAAAAAGAACTATGGAAATTGAATGTAAATCAACACATGCTATGCTCACTTCTTTTTTCTGTTTTTTTCTCTCTCCCTTGGATTTTCACCTTTGTTTTGATTTTTCTCTCCCAACAGAATTCATAAAGCAATGTTTGTTAAAAACAAATAAATAAATATAATCCAAAGTATCCGTCAAAAAATACTGTTCATCTCCATAGAGAGAACTGGTGAAATCTGAATATACATAGCTTAATTTTTTCTTGTTTATTTAATTTTTCTGTGTTTTTTTTGCAACATAGCTAACATAGAAATATGTTTTGTATGATTTCACACCTATAATCAATTTCAAATTGTTTGCCTTGTCAAAGAACTGGGTAGAAGGGAATTAAAAATGTTTATCAAAAATTTTTAAATGTGTGTTAATTTTCTATATGTAATTAGGAAATGTTTAATGATATAAATTATAGATAGATATATTGTGACATATATATTTATCTTGGATTGTTGTGTTGATTAGAGTAGCTATATCTTTCACAGTAAACTAGTAATGCTGTTTCCATGTAGAATATTCTCCTGGTTCTGCTCTTTTTATCTTGCATTGGTTTATGTAAAATCTTCTCAAATTTTTTTCTGAAATCATCCCCTTTATCATTTCTTGTAGTATAATACTATTTAATCAAAATTATATACCACAATTTGGTGTCATTCTTCAATTGATTTCTAATTCCCCTGCAATTCTTCATCATCACAAAAGAGCTACTAATATATATATATATATATACATATATATACATGTATGTATATAAAGATGTATGCATATGCATGTATATACATACTGATGTATATACATGGGGCCTTTTCCTTTTTCTTAGTTGCATTTGAAATACAGACCAAGTAGTTGTTTTGCTGGGTGCAAGGTTTTGCACACCTTTTTTATGATTTTTCTATTTTGTATTTAATTTTTAAATAAATGATTAAACTAAAAAAAATGGTCTGTACAATTTTGTAGCTCTTTAGATATAGCTCCTAATTGGTCTCCAGAATTATTGGACAAGTTTACAATGCCACCAGCAATGCATTATTGGGCCTATTTTCTACATACCTGTCTCAGCATTTGTCATTTTCCTTTCCTATCATGTTAGCTAATCAGAAAGATATGAGATTTGTTCTTATTTGTTCTTCTAATTTGCTTATAGAATCCCTATTTATGTATAAATCATGAACATATTTTGACCTCATCTTGTTATAGAGTGTTAGTTGATGGTCAATGCCTAGTTTCTGCCATACTTTTTTCCAATTTTACCAGAAATTTTTGTGAAACAGTGATTTCTTAACCCAGAAGCTTTGGTCTTTTGATTTATCAAACACTAGATCACTATAGTCAATGGCTATTGTGAACTGGGAACCTAACCTATTCCACTGATCAACTACTCTATTTCTTAGCCAGTACCAAATGGTTTTGATAACCACTGCTTTATAATATAGTTTAAGATCTGGTACAGCTAGGCCAACTTCATTGGCATTTTTCCATAAATTCCATTGAAATTCTCAAGTTTTTGTTCTTCCAGATAAACTTGTTATTTTTTTTTCTGGATCTGTAAAATAATTTCTTGGGAGTTTAATTGGTATGGCACTGATTAAGTATATTAATTTAGGTAGTACTGTAATTTTTATTATATTAGCTCAGCCTACCCATGAGCAGTTGATATTTTCCAGTTGTTGAATCTGACTTTATTTGTATAGAAAGTGTTTTGTAATTGTGTTCATATAGTTCCTGACTTTGTCTTGGAAGGTAGTATTTTTATTATTTTACTATCTACAATAATTTTAAATGGAATTTTTCTTTGTATCTCTTGCTGCTGGACTTTGTTGGTAATATATAGAAATGCTGGTGATTTTTGTGGATTTATTTTGTATCCTGCAACTTTGCTAAAGTTGTGAATTGTTTCTAGTAGTTTTTTAGATGATTTTTTAGGATTCTCTAAGTATACCATCATATCAAGAATGATAATTTGGTTTCCTCATTACTTACTGTAATTCTTTTGATTTCTTTGTCTTCTCTTAGTGTGAAAACTAACATTTCTTTCTTCTTTATTTTAAAGCTTTAGATCCAATTTACTGCTAGTGTGAATCCTATAGGGATGTGCCAAGGCTAAATCTTGTTTTTTAGGTTTTTTTAATTAGTAAAGTAAAGGTAACATTTCTAATACAATATTGAATAATAATGATCATACTGGACAACCTTTTTTTAACCCTGATCTTATTGGGAATGGTTCTAGTTTATCCCCATTATATATGATGCTGACTGATGGTTTTAAATAGATTCTACTGATCATTTTAAGGAAAACTGTATTTATTCCTGTGCTCCCTAGTGTTTTAATAGGAATGGGTGTTGGATTTTGTCAAATGTTTTCTCTGCATCTATTGCAATAATCATATGATTTCTATTAGTTTGATTATTGATATAGTCAATTGTGCTAATAGTTTTCCTAATATTGAATTAACCCTGCATTGCTGGCATAAATCCTACTTGGACATGGTGTATTATCATGGTGATAACTTGCTGTAATCTCTTTGCTAATACATTATTTAAGATTTTTGCAACAGTATTCATTAGAGAAATTAGTATATAATTTTCTTTCTCTGTTTTGACTCTACCTGGTTTAGTTATCAGAACAATATTTGTGTCATAAAAGGAATGTTATAGGACTTTCTTCTCCTTTTTCTTGTCAAATAGCTTATGTAGTATTGGAATTAATTGTTCTTTAAATATTTGGTAGAATTCATATATAAATCCATCTGGCCCTGGAGATCTATTCTTAGGGAATTGATTAATAAAGTGTTCAATTTCTTTTTTTTTATTAAAAGCTTTTTATTTACAAAACATATGAGTGATTTTTCTACATTGACCTATGCAAAAACTTTTTTTCCCCAAGCTTTTCCCTTCCTTCCCCCCCCACCCCTAGATGACAGGTAATCTAATACATGCTAGATAGGATAAATTATATGACAAATAAAATACATGTATACATATCTATACAGTTATCTTACTGCACAAGAAACATCAGATCTAGAAAGAGAAGAAGGAAAAAACAAACTAAGAAGGAAAACAAAATGCATGGAAATATTCACAGAAAGCGTTAAAATGCTGTGTTGTGGTTCACTCTCAGTTCCCACAGGCCTCTCTCTGGATGTATATGCCTATCTTCATCGCAGCACAACTGGTTTGAATCACATCATTGTTGAAGAGAACCATGTCCATCAAAATTGATCATCGTATAGTCTTGTTGCTGTGTATAATGTTCTCCTGGTTCTGCTGATTTCACTCAGCATCAGTTCATGCAAGTCCCTGCAATCCTCTCTGAAATCCTCCTGTTGGTCATTTCTTACAGAACAATAATATTCCATAACATTCATATACCATAATTTATTCAGCCATTCTCCAATTGATGGGCATCTTTTCAATTTCCAGTTTCTTGCCACTACAAAAAGGGCTGCCACAAACATTTTTGCACATGTGGGTCCCTTTCCCTCTAAAGTGTTCAATTTCTTTTTATAAAATGGGATTATTTAAGTAATTTATTTCCTCTTTTGTTAATATGAGCAGCCTATATTTTTGTGAATATTCATCCATTTCACTTAGATTACCAGTTTTTTGGCATGTATTTGAGCAAAATAGCTCTGAATTATTGCTTTAATTCACTCTTTATTGTTGGAAAGTTCAACCTTTTCATTTTTGATACTAACAATTTGATTTTCTTCTTTCCCTTTTCTAATCAAATTAACTAAGGGTTATCTATTTTGTGTTTTTTTCATAAAATCAACTAACTCTTAGTTTTGTTTATTAGTAAAATCATTTTCTTATTTTCAATTTTATTAATCTCTTATTTTATTTTTATAATTTTAAATTCAGTATTTAACTGGGGAAGTTTAATTTATTCTTTTTCTAGCTTTTTTAGTTGCATGCCCAATTCATTGATCTTCTCTTTTTCTATTTTATGCAAATAAGCATCTAGAGATACAAAATTTCCTCTAAAACTGCTTTGGTTGCATCTTATAAATTTTAGTATGTCGTCTCATTGTTGTCATTCTTTTGGATGAAATCATTGATTGATTCTATAATTTGTTATTTCCTCATTCATTCTTTAGGATTAGGTTATTTAGTTACCAATTAATTTTTACTCTATATTTCTCTGGCCCTTTATTACACATAATTTTTATTGCATCATGATCTGAAAAAAATGTATTTAGTATTTCTTCCTTTCTACATTTAATTTTGAGGTCTGTCCAGTTTTTGTGTAGGTTACATGTATTGCTGAGGAAAAAAAGTATATTTCTTTCTGTCTCCATTCAATTTTCTCAAAAGGTCTATAATAACTACCTTTTCTAGAATTCTATTTTCCTCCTCAACTTCTTTCTTATTTATTTTGTGGCTCAATTTATCTAGTTTTGAGAAAGCAAGGTTGAGATCCCCCAGAAGTATACTTTTGCTGTCTATTTCTTCTCGCAGCTTTCTTAACTTTTCCTCTAGGAACTTGGATGCTATATTATTTGGTGCATATATGTTTAGTTTTGATATTACTTCATTATCTATGGTACTTTTTACCAAGATGTAGTTTCCTTCCTTATTTCATTTAATTAGATCCATTTTTGCTTTTGCTTTATCACTACCTCTATTTTTTTTAACTTCAGCTAAAGCATAATAGATTCTGCTCCAGCCTTTTACCTTTATTCTATATGCATCATTCTTCTTTAAATGTGTTTCTTGTAAGCAACATGCTGTAGAATTCTGGCTTTTAATCCATTTGCTATGCACTTCTGTTTTATAGGAGAGTTCATTCCATTCACATTCATAGTTAAAATTATCACCTCTGTATTTTCCACCATCTTATTTTCCCAAAGTTATATTTTTCCCTTTCCTTTCTCCCTTTTCTTCCTTAACAGTGTTTTGCTTCTGATCCCATTTCCCTCAATCTGTCCTCTCCTTTTACAGCCCTTCCTCTTTTTTTTTATCTCTTTCCCCTTCTATTTCTGTTCTCTCTTCTATTACCTCCCCTTTTCCTGTTTCTCCTCCTACTTCCCTATAAGATGAGACAAGTTTCTATATTAAACTAAAAATGTCTGATATTCTCTCTTTGAGATTAAGGTTAACACAATCCTCAACCCTTTCCCTTCTTTCTGTCATTGTAATAGATGGTTTTTTTTTGCCTTTTCATGTGATGTAATTTGTTCTATTTTATCTCCTCTTTCCCCTTCTTCCAGTACAATTCCTTTTCTACTCCTAGTTTTTTTTTTAATCATCACATTTAGTTGAATTATACCTCTATCCTCTAAATATACCCCTAACAAATATACAGTTCTCAAGAGTTAAACATATCATCTTCCCATATAAAGGTGTAAATATTTTAACCTTTAAAAACATTTTTTTCCTTTTTTATCTTATGTTTCTCTTGAGTTCTATATGTGAAGATCAAATTTTATATTCAGTTCTCATTTTTTCATTAAAAATAAATGAAAATCTCCTCTTTCATTAAATGTCCATATTTTTCCCCTGAAAGATAATGCTTAATTTGGCTGGATAGTTTATTCTTGGCTATAATCCAAGTTCCTTTGCCTTCCAGAATATCATATTCCAGGCCCTTCGATACTGTCAATTGAAAACTTTTAGGTCCTGGGTAATCCTCCTCAATATTTGAATTGTTTGTTTCTGGCTACTTGCGGTATTTTCTATTTTATCTGATAATTCTGAAATTTAGTTGCAATATTCCTTGGAATTTTCATTTTAAAATCTCTTTCAGAAGGTGATTTCAGGAGGATTCTTTCAGTGGCTATTTTGCCCTCTAGTTGTAGAACAGTTTTCCTTGATGATTTCATGAAAGATGTTGTCTTGGCTCTTCTTGTCATCATGGTTTTCAGACAGTCCAATAATTCTTAGATTTTTTTTCTCCTGGGTCTGTTTTGCAGGTCAGTTGTTTTTCTGATGAGGTATTTTATATTTTCTTCTATTTAAAAAAATTGGGGGGGTTGTTTGATTCCTGATATCTCATTGAGTCATTTACTTCCATTTGTTTAGTTCTAATTTTAATGAATTATTTTCTTCAGTTAGCTTTTAAAATTTCTTTTGCATTTGACCAATTGAACTTTTAAATGAGGTGTTCTGTTCATTTGATTTTTTTTCCATTTCACAAATTCTGGTTTTCATGGAGTTGTTTCTTTTTCCATGTTGCCAAAACTAATTTTTAAGGAGTGATTTTCTTCATACAATTTCTGTGTTTCCTTTTCCAGAGCTTTCATTTCCTTTTCTCATTTATCTTCTAACTTTCTTTTAAGATCGTTTTTGAATTCTGTGAAGAGAGCCTTGTGAGATGGAGAGCAACTTTTGTCACCCTTTGAGGCTTCATCTGAAGATATTTTGCTTTTAGTGTTCTCAGGGTTTGAGGTCTGTTCTTCTCTGCCTCCATAAAAGCTATCTATGGTCAGAATTTTTTGCTTTTTTGCTCATTTTAAAGGTGAAGGTCTGTTCTTAGGGAAAAGAGATTTTTCCTTTTCTACAAGACTACAGCTTCACAATACCCTGGGCTGATGGTGTTGGCTTCCTTCACAAGCTGATTGGGTGTGACCAAGTCCCACTTGGTATTCTGGAGTTTAGGAGCTCACTATCTGCCTTTTGTAGTTGTGTTGAATGTGATACTCTGGCTTCTGAATCAGGACAGAGTAGCAAAAGCTGCAATATTTTGGTTATGAGCCTACCATTAGATTCCCTAGCAAGCCTTGGATCTCCCTGAACTGACACTGTGTTGTTCTGTGCCTGCATTGACTTGCAACCTCACCTCCTCCCACACACATTTCCTGAAATTCTTCCAAAATATCTTCTGCTGTAAATTTATCACACTCCAAATATATGTAGGTTCTGTTACTCTTAAACCTGTTCTGAGGCTTGATCTGGTGGTAATCTGAGGGAAGCCAGGAAGGGCTCAGACAAAGATTTGTCTACTCCCCACCATCTTGGCTCAGCTCA
>JAJPUD010016594.1:0-33626 GCA_023553655.1 Myrmecobius fasciatus
TGAAGTCAGGAGAACCTGAGTTCAAATCTGGCCTCAGATTTGAAGTCAGGAGAACCTGAGTTCAAATCTGGCCTCAGATTTATAATGTATATTGTATATTTACAGATGTATAATGTATCTGTATTTATAATGTATAATTATAAAATTTTAAATTATTAGGGAAATGAGTCAAATTTATATATATATAAAAAGCCATGGACCAATTGAAAAATACAGATGATCTATGCCCAAAGAACTCTAAATTCATGCAAATCCTTTGGCCTAACACTACCACTATTAAGCATGAATACCAATTAAAAGGGGGGTAGAGAGAAAAAGGACTTATATGTACAAAAATATTTGTAGCAGTTCTCTTCTCAGGGCAAAGAATTGGAAATTGGGGGATTGGCTGAATCAATTGTGGTGTATGATTGTCATGGATTATTCTTGTTCTATAGAGAATGATGAGCAGAAAGCTCTTGGGGGCAGGGGGGACCCTGGAAAGTCCTCAATGAACTCAAAGTAAGAGCAATGTTCTGGGATGACCAGCTGTAAACAGCTTTGCTATTCTCAGCAGTACAATGGTCCATGATTATTCTGAAAGACTTATGATGAAAAATCCTATCCATACCCAGAGAAGAAACTGATTGTGTCTGAATTCAGATTGAATCATTCTCTCCCTTCCTCCCCGCCCCCCCCCCCCGCTTTCCCTCTCCTCCCCCTCTCTTTCTCTCAATTTTATTTTATTTTTTGAGGGTTTTGTTTTTTATTAGGGTGGGAGATCTATGTTTTCTTTCACAACATGACTTTTATGGAAATGTTTTGCATAACTTCACAAGGGAGAGAAACTCAAAAGTTTAAAAAAACAAATGTAAAAAACCTGTTTTAAATGTAACTGGGGAAAAAATTAAATAAATAAATAAGATTTTTAAAATAATGAATCATAGTTTAGCCAGCCTGAAGTCTATGGACATCCACTTTGTTTCTAGTTCTTTGCTATTACAAAAAGTCAGCCCTCCTTGCTAAGATTAGCTCCTCTGGCTGATCCTGAATTGCCTCCCCTCGACCCCCAGCAGGGACATCCTGTCACAGCAGCCAGACAGCAGCACCCCCCCCCCCAATGTACATCTCCTCTCTCGCTCCCATCTGTGCATATTTGTACAGGTTCTCCCAAGCCTGTTCTAGCTCCCATTTCTCTCTTTTCCTTCATGTTAAAAATTCTGGTAATAGCTGACTCCTCCAGCTATCTCTACTTCCTTCCTGTCCATTCTTCCCCCAGTCAGTGGGTGCTCTGCTTCCTCAATAGCCACCAATGCCTGACCTTCAAACCCCCCTCCCCCCTCCTGGGTTTAGCTTCCTTGATTTATCTGTGGTTTGTGAGATTGTTAAGCTCTTCTTCCTCTTGGACACTTTGGCCTTCCTCACCATGAGAGTTCCCGGTACCTCTCCCACTGTCCCTTCTCTTTCCCATCATCCCATTGTCTTCCTGCCTGTTCAGAGTGTGTCTCCCCATCAGACTCCATCCTTTTTTCTCTCCCTGGACAATCTCTTAGCTTCAGCTCCTTCCTCATTGCTGTCTCCAGGTCTGGTCCAGGTCAGAGTCCACCCCTGCTCCCCAATCTCTAAAACTCACCCTGCTTAAAATAGCTTAGTCCACCATCTTCTCCCACTTGTCCTTGAGACTTCCCAGCCTCTGCATTCCTTATCCTGTCTCTCCTACTTCCAATCTCCTGATCATCTCCTGCTCCCTCACCTCCCACATCTCTGCTCAGTCACGTGCTCCAAGCAGATTTCATGTCAGCACATCTACATTCTCTCTTGTCCATCACTTTATTCTTTGAAGGATTCTCTTTTGGACAGGTATGGTCCTGTCCCTTCCCCTCTCAAAATCTACCTCCTACCTACCTACCTAAGGAGTAAAATTTGGACTCCTTGGCCTGGTCTTCAAGGCCCTTCAGAATATGGAACCTTTTTATTTTTATATCCTTGGTTCTCCATGTCTCAGAGTCATGGAGTTGATCTAATACACTGGGAGTTTATGTCTTGCTCAGAGGGTCACATTAGATTATAAGTTTCTTGAGAACAGGGGATACTTATTACCCCCCCCCCTTTTTTTTGTAGCTCCAAGGCTTAACACAGCATGTAGCAGGCCCTTAGGCAATGTTTATTGACCATTGACTATTGATTATGTATCAGAGTCTGGAATTAAATTCAGATCTTCCTGATTCGAAAGCCAGCTCTCTATTCACTACAAAAATTCTACTCAATACTCTTCTTCAGACATTCTATATTTCAGTCAAAATGGAGGATTCCCCATCTCCTGCCTCCAGATTTTTGCTCACTCAGTCCCTGATGCCTGGAGTGTGCTAAAATACCCCTGACAAATGGTCATCTCACCTTTGCTTGAAGACCACCAGTGACTGGAAACTCCTTACCTATCAATTCATCCCATTTCATCATTGGATGGAAAAAGCACTTACCTGCTCTTCTCTCCCTCCAGGTCACTTTCTTTCCCTAAGTCCTTCTTTAGCTAGGTAGCCCTGCGGATTGAATCTTTCCTGATTCCAAGTTCCTTTCCATCTTTAGGTCACTGGCTCTGGAATGACTTGCTCAGGAAAGGACAATAGGAGGGAGGCTCCCTGCTTCTGCCAAAAGTGACTAGCTTTTCATTATTTTCTACAGAACCTTCCATAGAGAGTTCAGGCAGACCTGGAATCAGAAAGACTTGAATTCAAATACAGCCTTAGACATTTTCTAGCTGCATGATCCTGGCCAAATCACCTAAGCTCTGTTTGTCTCAATCCACTGGAGAAGTATTGGACAGTATTGGGCTGCTATAGGATCATGAAGAGTCGGAATATGACTGAATGACTAAATAATAACATTAATGTTATTGGGCAGGTATATGGCACAGTGGATAGAATGCCAGACCTGGAGTCAGGAAGACTCAACTTCCTGAATTTAAATCTGGCCTCAGATACTTACTAGTGATTCTGGGCAAATCACTTCACCCTGTTTACTCTAGTTTCCTTACCTGTCAGATGAGCTGGAGAAGGAAATGGCAAACCACTCCAGTGTCTTTGCCAAGAAAACCCCAAATGGGATTGTGAAAACTTATCACAAACAAGAAAAAACAATAACAGCAGCATGGGGCTATATCCTTATGACTCTGTAGTTACGGTAATTAGTCCTGAGTCACAGGTTTTACTTCTTCTTCTTCTTCTTCTTCTTTTTTATTTGTTAAAGCTTTTTATTTGCAAAACATATATATGGGTAGTTCTTCAACATTGACCCTTACAAAGCTTTCTGTTACAAATTTTCCCCCCTAATCCCCTCCCCTCCCCTAGATGGCAAGATATCCACTACATGTTAATTATGTTAAAATACTTGACAAGTCAAATATATGTATACATATTTCCATACTTATCTTGCTGTGCAAGAACAATTGTATCTATAAGAAAAAAAATCTGAGAAAGGAAACCCAATGCAAGCAAACATCGATAGAGAGCATGAAAATATTATGTTGTGGTCCACATCTCATATCCCTCTCTCTGGGTGTATATGGCTTTCTTTACTGAACAATTGGAACTGGTTTGAAACATTTCATTGTTGAAGAGAACAATGTCCATCAGAATTGATCACCATATAGTCTTGTTGTTGCTGTGTATAATGATCTCCTGGTTCTGCTCATTTCACTCAGCATCAGTCCATGCAAGTCTCTCCAGGCCTCTCTGAAAATCGTCCTGCTGGTCATTTCTTACAGAACAATAATATTCCATGACATTCATATACCATACTTTATTCAGCCACTCTCCAATTGATGGGCATCCATTCAGTTTCCAGTTTCTAGCCACCACAAAAAGAGCTGCCACAAACATTCTTGCACATGTGGGTCCCTTTCCTTCCTTTAAGATCTCTTTGGGATATAAGCCCAATAGAAACACTGCTGGTCAAAGGGTATGCAGAGTTTGATAACTTTTGGGGCATAGTTCCAAATTGTTCTCCAGAATGGTTGGATCTGTTCACAGTTCCACCAACAATGTATCAGTGTCCCAGTTTTCCCATATCCCCTCCAACATTCATCATTATCTTTTCCTGTCATTTTAGCCAATCTGACAGGTGGGTAGTGGTACCTCAGAGTTGTCTTAATTAGCATTTCTCTGATCAATAGTGATTTGGAGCACCTTTTCATATGACTAGAAATGGGTTTAATTTCATCGTCTGAAAATTGTTCATATACAGGTTTTACTTCTTTTGCTATTTAGGAACTTATAAAAGTTATTAGATCAAAATCGCAAGATTCTTTTAATAAGAAATCTTATTAAATCATCTGCTTTTTTTCTAAGCAGATGATTCCAAAATCTAGTTCTCTAGTCCTAGTACCTCTTCTGACCTCCAGTTCATATCATCTATTGAATATTTCTAACCAGATGTCTCTAGGCATCCCAGACTCAATATGCCCGAAAGAGACTCATTATCTTTCCCACATTTCTTCTGAACTGTCTATTATGATCAAGCATACCACCTCAATTAATTTCTTTCATTTACTCCACATATGGGAGAAGTTGACAAATCTTGTGATTTATTTTTTCAAAACACTTTTTTTTGGGAGGGAAGAGCTCAATACATCCCTTCTGCTCCACTCAAGCAGTCACTATCCTAATCCAGATCTTCACCACTTCTTACTGGATTGTTGCCATGGGCTTCAGATCTACTTCCTGTGTCGTCTTTTCCCATTCCAATGTATCTTCTATACAAATGTTAAGGTGATTTTTCTAGAGCACAGATCTGATCATGCTTCTTTTCTTCAATCCAGTCCTGTTAACCACTAACTCTGTCACTCAACTATAGGCAGGTTTGGTTTGGTTTTGTTTTTTGCTGAGGCAGTTGGGGTTAAGTGACTTGCCCAGGGTTACACAGTTAGAAAGTGTTAAGTTCTGAGGCCAGATTTGAACTCAGGTCCTCCTGACTTCAGGGCTGGTGCTCTACCCACTGTGACACCTAGCTGCCCCTCCCAGTTTTTTCAATTATAAAATGAGGGGGATGGGGGGAAACCTTGGTGACCTCTAAGTCAGGTTGCTTCCAGTTCTTAATCTCTGATTCTATGAGATCTGTCTTAACCCTGTTCTCTTCAACATTTTTATCAAAGACTTAGATGAAATTATATGATCAGTCTATTTGATAAATGTGTTTATCAAATTCATTAGGTCATTCAAAGCTGGATGAAAGAATTGATGTCAGATAAAAAACCTCAGGATCCTAAAATCAAAAATCTCAGAAATGTCACAAGATTAAATATAAAATTTTACACTTAGGGTGCTTTGATGTTTTTTTTTTTTGTTTGTTTGTTTGTTTTTGTTTGTTTGTTTGTTTTTAATCTACTTGGGTTTTAATCCACTTGAATATTTTCTTCCTGAAAACCAATCTAAAATTATCAAGCTAAACCCATTGTTGCCTCCACAGCCAATGATCAGAAAACTAGGAGAGAGAAACTTGGAGGCAACCAGGCCGCCCTTCCCCCAACCACGACACATGTCTCACATGAGGCAGTCAAATTGCTTCAGATCTGAACACCAGGCATTCCTTTTGTACTGCTTGATACTCCCCTGCCCTCCTCCAACCACCACTACCAATTTCTGCATTTCCTGGACACACCAGCATGAGGTGTTTGTTTGACCACAAACTAGGTGTGTCTACTTTATGAAGATAGGAGATGGGTATTTGAGAAGCAAAAAGATTTTGCAAAGTCTACCAAGATACATCTCTGTTTCACTAAGTTTGGGAACAACAAACAAACCTCTAGCCAAAAAAGGAGGAATTTTTGAAGCTGCTTGGAGCAAGTAATTACTAAGAATTGAGACCTTTCCTAGAGCATTATATTGGTGAAATCATTTTTCAGAGTTTCAAGTTTTCAGAGAGACAAAGAAAAACACCTCCAAAAGGGGCAGGGAAGGGAGCAGAGTAATACTACAGAGCCTTGATAAAGGGGAAATCCAGTTAAAGTGACTTACAGAGTAGTTCTGTTAAATTGGGATTAATAATAGAAGCAAGAAGAATTAGAAATTGAATATTTTCTTCTGAGAGAGTAACTGAAGACAAATCTAACATTATAAGGCTAAATGAAAATAAGTTGAACTCTCCAAATAAATGCAAAAGAATTACAGATTCAATGAAAAAGTCCAGTTGAGTTGCTTCCTGGAAACATACATGATTGAAAAAGATTTGAATCAAGTCACTAAAGGTTGGTCTAAGAAATGCTGACAAATTAAAAAAAAACAAACAAACAAACAAAAAAAAAAACCAAGCAGAAGTGGTGTGAAAATATTGGGTTATGTGGAATCAAACCAGAAAACAGTATTTAGGTTTATTTCATATGTGAAAGGATATTTAATATGTTAAAAAGTTTGATGAAAAATGAAGACATATCCATCTTAAATCTGTATATTATTTAACAGTTCTGCTATGAAATTCTCTTTTTCAATTATTTTATTTTATTTTATTTATTTGCTATGAAATTCTTAAAGAAAAATATCACAACTTTGAAGGAAGAAATAGATTTTTAAAATCAATAATATTAAGAGTTGTTAACATCCCACTATCAGCACATAATCAATCCAAAAAGGAGAAAAGTGGAAGAAATCACAGAGATAGAGTATTAAATAACCAGACCTAATGGGAAATTTAATGCAATAAGTATGTGCCTTCTTTTCCAAGGTTCACAGAACATACAAGTGACACTCACATGGGATTTGGATATAGTTTTTTGGTTTCTTAGTACTATCACATTGGTTTGACTTCAGTTAGTCTCTCAAAGAATATTCAATTCTTATTTCTATTATTAATCTGAACTTAACAGAACTACTCTAAAAAGTCACTTCAACTTGGATTTCCTTATCAAGGATCAGACTTTCCTTTTAGTATCATTTGGCTCCCTGCCCCTTTGGGGGATGTTTGTCTTTGCCTCTCTGAAAATCTTTTTTTTTTTTTTTTAATAATAGCTTTTTATTTTCAAAATACAGGCAAAGAAAATTTTCAACATTCATCCTTGCAAAACTTTGTGTTCCAAATTTTTCTTCCTCTCTTCCTTCCACTCCTCTCCCCTAGACAGCAAGCAATCCAATATATGTTAAACATGTGTGATTCTTCTAAATGCATTTCCACATTTATCATGCTGTACAAGAAAAATTAGATCAAAAAGGAAAAAAATGAGAAAGAAAAAAAAAGCAAGCAAGCAAGCAAAACAACAACAAAAAAGTGAAAATACTGTGTTGTGATCCATATTTGGTCCCCATAACCCTCTCTCTGGATACAGATAGGTTTTTCTATCACAAGTCTATTGGAATTGGCCTGAATCACCTCACTGTTGACAAGATCCATGTCCATCATCCTTGGTCATCCCATAATCTTCTTGTTGCTGTGTACAATGTTCTCTTGGTTCTACTCACTTCACTTAGCATCAGTTCATTTAAGTCTCTTCTAGTCTTTCTGAAATCATCCTGCTGATCGTTTCTTATAGAACAATAATATTCCACAGCATTAATATGCCATCACTTATTCAGCTATTCCCCAACTGATGGGCATCCATTCAAACTCCAGTTGCTTGCTACTGCAAAAAGGGCTGCTACAAACATTTTTGTCCCTGAGGGCCCTTCTTTCATGATCTCTTTGGGATACAGACCCAGTAGAGACACTGCTGGATCAAAGCGCATGCACAGTTTGATAGCCCTTTGGGCATTATCTGAAAACTTTAATGATTTCACCAGTACAATGGTCTAAGAGGGATCTCCATTCTGTTGACAATTGGCTTTGGGCAGCTTCAAATATTCCTCTTAAGATCAAGAGATCTGAATTCTATTCAGTGTCATATGTGAGTTGATCACTAGTTGGCGCTCTACTGGAGCAGTGCCTACCTTTTGCCCTACTTGCACTGGACTTTTTCGAGTTTGCAATATCCTTGATAATCACTAGAGGACGATCAAACCCGGAACAAGCCTGGGAGACTTGGCCCCTCTTAGGGACAGTTACAAATATTTCTCCAAGCCACTTTCCTTAGAGATCAAATATTAAAAAAAAAAAAATAAAACCAAAAAGTTTTTAAAAAAGGACTTTGCCATAGGCATCTTTCTTTGGCTCCCATTCTTTGGATCCATTTAGTTCTTGTCCCCCTGCCTGTATTAATTCAGAGATTCAATATATGGTTTCCCACACTTATGCACAGAATCCAAAAGAAAAGGAAATGTAAACATCCCCTCTTCCTGTCCTGAGCAGTGAAGTTTATTGCTAACTCTCTCTTCTTGTTCCTGCAGAAGGAAGCATCATGAGCACATCTCCAAGATCACTTTGCTCTGAGTATCAATGACTTTGCAAAGACCAAGGGTGCTTCAAGCAGCCATTCAGTTAAGAGGCATAGGAGACCTTAGGACAGAGCTTAATGGGGGTGGAGGGGAGGGGAAGGGGAGGGACACTGAGAAGGTCGCTAAGGAGGTCAGAGCAGGGCAGGGCAGTTGTTCACTGGGGAGTGATTGTGGTGAGGAGGACACATTATCTAATATCTTCCTGTTCCTTTATTAATGGATACATTCTTGAAAACTAAATTCAGTTGTTTCCACCCTGAAGGTACAAATGCTTTCAGCACCCTCTGAATTTTATCATCCCGGGACAGAACTCTTGTTGCCCCACCCTAGTTATGCCTTAGCCAAGAGAATCATCTAGAAGGGCTCCTGCTTTCTCAGCAAACCAGAGGAGCTGACTCTGATGGATCTAGATAGAAAGAGGAAGTAGAAGCAGAAGGAACCAGTAGGAGAAATGACTGACCTGGAAACAATATAGGAACTAATCATGCAATCTCTCATTTTCTTACTCTATAAAATGGAATCACAGAACTTTCACTTCCTCCCACGAAAGGGCTTTGTAGGGTTTTGTTCCTATTAGTATCACCCATAACCATCCCTGCTGAAGTGCTTAGAGGCACTAAAGAACAGAAGTTAGTTTTATTAGCTGTCCTTACTAGGAAGGATTGGCTAAAAAGCTGAGTAAGGAGGCAGTGGGCAGAGTGTGTGGCTAGAGTGGAGGATTTGAAATGACAAAGACCTGGGTTCCAAGCCCCTGGGGATAATTCCTAGCTCTGTGACCATTCTGATCCTCAGATTGAAAATGAGGATAACTGAAGGGGAAGTAACTTGGCACATAGGGACTAGCCTGGGAAACTTCAGGAAACCCCAGGGGTCTGAGACCCAGCTCCTAGGCATTTGGAAAGTGACCAACTTCCTTGTTGCTTTCCAGCTATGTGGTAGCTCAGCAATGAAAGGACTTGGCATTTTAATTCAAAGCAGATAGTTCTGAGGGGTCCCTTGGTTCCCCTCCTGGGCGGGGAGTCCCTTGGTCCTCTCTCCTGGACAGTTGAATAGGGAAGAGGCTCCTCAGTTAAAAGGGGGACATAAGACAGCTTCTGGGTGGTTTTCTTTTTCTTTACCCATCCAGGTGGCAACATGTAACTCTGGGATTTGCCTAGGATGGGGATGGGTGAAGGCTGTCTCTGGCATGCCCTCCCACAAGGACTGTTTTTCTCCTTTGTGGTTATTTTCTTGGATAGATGGGGGAACATTACTCTGGCAGTTCAAGCTTGGAGGTGACCTTGTATATGTCAGAGGTCAGGAGCAACCCCCTGATTTTCCTGTGCTGCCAATCAGCCTCATTCATGGGACTCCGAATGGCTGGGCCATCTAACCTCACAAGATTGTTTCTAAGACTGGGCATCTTTGGACTTGGACCCATTCATGTAGCACTCCTGAACTGGGGTGTCTTGAGAAGCACAGGAGGTGGCAAAAACCAAGTGTTTGCCAACTTTAAAGGGTTAGAAAAATGCCAATTATCGAGGGGCTTGGGCCACAAGAGAGGGCTCTTCAGAGGAGAAACTCCTGAGCTGTGGGGAAGGCACCAGGGCAGCAGAGTCTTGGGGCTTAGGACTGCTGGGTCAGCCCTACCCACTGCCTACCCCAAAGAGCCCTGAGTCAGCCCCTTCCCTCATGCCGCCTTGGAGATGGGACAGCTGGGGGTTAGATCTGGCTCTTCCCTTCTCACACCCCTCCTTCCATTAGGCAGGAGGGAAATGCTGTAGTCTCTACCTTCCCTTCTAGCTTCCTTTCATTCCAGCCCAGGAGACCCTGGGGGAGAGAAGGCGGGAAGGAGCTAGGGCGGTTTTGTTTGAAGTTAATGAGGCTTCTGTAAAAGGGAGGGAGGAGAGTCCTTTCAATCCCCTCAGCCTGGGGAACATCTGTCCACAGAGGCAGAGCAGCTGTCGTCCAGGAAGGGTGGGTGGAGGAATCCAGGAAGGGGTTCCCTCCCCACACATGGAGAGGGGCAAAGGTAACTGGGTTCTCAGCCTCTGGGAGCCTGGCCTGCTGTGGAGGGAAGTGGTTCTGGGCAATAGGCAGGATTTCCAAGTAACCGTGATCTGGAGCGAATTTGGAAAGTGTCCTGAGACCAGAACTGTCATTCAATAGGATTCCCAAGTGTAAAGATCTCAATGAACCCCAGAATGGAATTTTGTGATTTTTCCCTTTCTTGGGAGCCCAAACCTCCTTTCCCTGTTTCTCTCTCCTACCCTCCTGAGGAGTTTGGAGTTAGGATGGATCCCTGGACCCAGAAGCTCCTAACATTCTCATATAGATGGGGAAATTGAGCCCCAGAGAATGGAAGATCTTATAGTGAGTCCTTGAGTAGAGGGAACAGTGAGACCTAGGGCCTTGGAGAGCCCCTATCCTCCCAGGCCCATTGAGCTTGTTTGGGAAAGATGAGAAAGGAACCTGGGAAAGGATTGGCAAGAAATGAGAGATTTCTATCTCTAGTCAGAGATAGGCCCTCAGAGAGAGCCTGGAGCAGAAGCACATTAAAAGAAATGCCTTCTGGGAGGTAAGAAGCCTAGTTCTCAGACCCAGTTCTCAGATTCTCAGAATCTAAGAGCTGGAAGAACTGTTGGAAACTCTGGGGGCTGACCCCTCCTTACCTGACCAAGATGTCTCTGGAAGACATTTGGGATCAATGGTCATTCAGCCTTGGCTTGAACACTTTCAGTGATGTAGAGCTCCCTACCTGCATTGGGGCAACTTGTCTAAGCCTAAATTAGTCTACTTACCACTTTCTACCTTTGCATCTGATTCTGCCCCGCCTGGGGGCAAACTAAAGAAGGTTTAACTCAATAGCCTGAAAACTCCCCCAAGTTTTCTCTCCTCCTAGTTAAATACCCCCAGGTACTTCCACTAATGCTTTACTTCAATTCAATCTGATATGCATCTATTAAATACCTACAGTGTACTGGGACAAAAGTGAAACTTCCCTCAAAGAGTTTACTTAAAATATCCTGGGGAGATAATGGCATGGAAAACAAGAAACTACGTCCACAAGAGCCTGAAAAGTCCTAATTTTCTTTGGTTTAATTCACAAATTCTGACTCCTTGGGACTTTCCAGTGGTCATATAATCTATTTCTTACAACTTTTCCTGGGTGTCTGAGGAGTGGGAGAGAGGAATAGGTAACTATAGGAAGGGATGGGATAGTGATACTAGGAATACTTATAATCCAGGAACCCAGCCTGAATCTCAGGAACCCATCCTGAACCCCAAGGACTTATCCTGAATCCTAGGGACCATCATGTGCTTCAGGGAACCTTAGGATTCAGTATGGGACCCATCCTGAACCTCAAAAACCCATCCTGAACCCTAAATTTGTGAGGAAAGGGGAGAAGCAGTTAGAGTCTTTGTTATTGCCCCCCCAAAACATGGGGCCCAGCATTAATGTCCCTGAGAGAAGGAGCTCTAGCCTCTCAGTGTGGTTTCAGAACGTCTTTCTGTACAGCTATAGGGGCCTTTGTCTTCCCCAAAAATTCATAAAGGGAATATGAATTGAGAGTTCAAAGTGTCTACCTGGGAGTGGAAGAAAGGCTACTTCCTTGCTGTGTGATTTCAGGCAAATTGCTTTCTGTCTCTGAGACTTGCTTGTAAAATAGAGCTAATATACATGAACTGATGCTGAATGGGATGAGCAGAACCAGGAGATCATTATACACGGCAACAACAGTACTATATGACGATCAATTCTGATGGACATGGCTCTCTTCAACAATGATATGTTTCAAACCACCTCCAATTGTTCACTGAAGAAAGCCATATACACCCAGAGAGAGGGATGCGAAATGTGGACCACAACATAACATTCTCATACTCCTTGATTGATGTTTGCTTACATTGTGTTTCCTTTATCTGATATATCATTTGTGTAGATAAGATTTTTCTTGCACAACAATGATAAGTTTGGAAATATGTATACATATATTCGATTTGCCAATATTTTAACATAATTAACATGTAGTGGATGTCCTTCCATCTAGGGTAGGGGTGGGGAGTTGGAGGAAAAATTTGTAACGGAAAGCTATGTAAGGGTTATTGTTGAAGAATTACCCACACATATGTTATGCAAATAAATAAAAAAAAAAGAAGTTTAAAAAAAAATAGAGCTGGGGCAGCTAGGTGGCGCAGTGGATAGAGCACCAGCCCTGAAGTCAGGAGGACCTGAGTTCAAATATGGTCTCAGACACTTCCTAGCTGTGTGACCCTGGGCAAGTCACTTAACCCCAATTGCCTTAGCAAAAAGAAAAAAAAAAAATAGAGCTAAAGTGATCATCTTCCCTTCTCCTTGGGGCTCCTGTGAATGAAAGGCTGGAGACTCCTAATTCTAATGGATCACATTTTACATTTATTTTAATTTATGCATTTTAATTTATGTCACTTATGGCTTGCAAATCTCCAAGTGTGACTGCATTAATGCACTTTCTCCTAGGAGGCTTTTTTGGACTCATCATTTTCCTCAGCTGCTGTCCCAAAGAGGTTCCTACTGAGCCTGAACCTGGCTGATTGTAGCCTGGGCCACCAGGCAACTCCTGGGAGGGGTCAGGAGCTGTCTAGGGAGTGGATAAGAGGGATAGAAGTTAACTGTCCTGGGTAATGTGTCTGGGATTTAAAAAATCTCATAGAGAGCCATGAACATTGTGAGCCACCCCATCCTCACGCTCTCTAAATGGGAAGGATGAGGAGACTAAGGAGAACATGATAGGAGGGAGTTTGTTCTGCTGGGAATTTGTCTCATCAGCCACTAAACCAATTATGTCTGTATTGGTGATTGACACATCAGTTTATCCATCTCTAATCTCGCCAGTCTGACATCTCTGTCCACCTGCTGGACATCTCAAACTGGATGCCCTCTATGGGGCATCTGAAACTTGGCGTGTCCCAAACTGAACTAATTATTTTTTTCTTTTTGATCTTCCCCCCTTCCTAACTTTTCTTGAGGGTTCCACCATCCTCAAAACCTAGATATCATCCTTGAGCCTCCCTTTATAAACAATCTTGTGAGAGCTCTTAAATAATACTCCCCCCCACCCCATTGCCGTCACCCTGGCACAGTCCCTTTTCCCCTCAAGTCTGGATTCTCTAAAAGTCTGACCCACATCTCTCCCCATAATAGCACAGCCTCCACTCAGCTAGCAAAATGATCCTTTTTTAAAAATTATAGCCTTTTATTTTTCAAAATACATGCAAAGATAATTTTCAACATTCACCCTCGCAAAACCTTTTGTTCCAAATTTTCCTCCTTCCCTTTCCTATTCCCCCTTCCAATCCAATATAGGTGAAACATGCAATTCTTCTAAACACACAAAATGATCCTTTTAGCCTCAGATCTAGCCATCTCAGCCCCTACTCAACGAACAGCTGTGGCTCTCTTTCACCTTCAGAATGAAATAGAAAATCATCTTTGGGGCATTAAAAGCTCTCCAGAAGCTGGATCCTCTGACCTTTCCAGATTTTGGAGAGTACATCTCTCTGTGTATTCTGCAATAGCTTCGGTGTTCCTCAAATAAGACACACTCCACCTTGTGATTCCAGACATTGTCTCTGGCTGTCCATCAGGGCTGGAATATTCTCCTTCCTCCACTCCCTGGCTTCCTTCAGGTTTTATGTTACCTTCTAGAGGAAGCTTTTCCTTCTAGAGGGAACAGTTGATTATTTCCAATCTATCCTATTGATATCTCGATTAGACAGAGAGTTAGTCAATATTTAGTTGAATGTTGTCTCTCCAGTTAGACTGAGCTCCTTGCAAGAGGGATTGTTCAGATTAACAGTCTAATTTTTGGCACAGTGTGAGTACTTGATAAATCTTGAGTGACTTAAAAGCCTTTTTTTGTAATGTCCTGCTTTGTGCAGCATTTATCTGGAAACTCTCCTAGGGAGTTGAGGGCAGGAAAATAAATCTTCTTTGTTCATCTGTCTGTGTGAGCATCCCTCCAGGATTGACCTACCAGTAGATAGGAGAATGATTTTCCTGAATCTTTGCCTCAAGTGGCAGGAAAATGTTTTGCCCACTAGATGTCGCCCCAACCTAAATTAAGACCACTATCTTCCAGTTGGGAAGAACTCTGGGGAACATTTAGTTTAATTCGCTTATTGAACAGAGGGGGAAACTGACCCTCTTCTGTCTCCCCTAATCCTGGTTTGGTGGAGAAGGATTAGGAGTGACAGGGAGTTTTCACTCTCCTCCTGAAGACCCTTTGGGAGCAACACAGAATTTCCAGCACAGGAAAGATGGGAACCTCTCTTTTACAGACTAAGAAACTGAGGCTCGGAGTTTTTAAGTGACTTGCCTAAGATCCCATATAGGTAGTCCATGCTGAGCTGCCTTCAAGTCTAAGATTATTTTCACTGTGCACCTGAGAAGAGCTGATATTGAGGGAGAAAGCCTGGGGTCTTAGATTCACAGGATGTGAGGGTCTGCAGCAGCCACTGAATGTCACCAGTACATGAAAAGAGCATACCCAACAAGTGTCTGCCCATCATCTGCCTGGAAGCCTCTGAGGAGTCTAGAGACAGTCCCTTCCACATTGGGATAGCTCCATTTTTTTTTCTTTCCCTTTTTTAAATTAAAAAAATTTTTTTTTCTGGTTATACATGTATATTAAGAACAGCTTCAATTGTTAGGGAGTTTTTCTGGATCTCTTGCTTACATATAACTCTTTGCAATTCCTCCCTTGCCCCACCCGTGGCTCCTGGTTCTGTCTGCTGGGGCCAAGCAGAACAAAACGGAACCCTTCTCCTGAACTCACATAACAGCCTTTCAAATCCTTGAAGGCAGGCTAAATATCTTCAGTTCCTTCAAGCAATGTTCCTATATCATGCTTCAAGGCCCTTTCCTATCCTCTAGACACTCTCTCTCCAGCTTATTTTCAATATGCTCCCTTGCTATGTTCACTTTTTTTTTTTTTATCTCTCCCACGGTTTTTCTCTTTTGCTCTGATTTTTCTCTCTCAACATAATTCATAAAATAATGTGTATTAAAAATAAACTGGAAAAAAAAACAGGAAAAAAGAAAACCAGGGTCCCTAGAATTGAATGTAACCCTCCCAAATGAAGTCTGTCAAGGGCAGAATAGAGTGAGATCATGTCCTTCTCCTTCAATGTTCTGCCCCTTTTCATGTAGCCTGAGATCATATTAGGTTTCTTGATACCACATTTCACCGCTGATTGAGCTTGGGATGAACTCAGGTCCTTAGGGTATTTTCAGCATTACAGCCTGCTTCTCTCATACATGTGAAATTGCCTTTTATTGGACCCCAGTGCAAGCCTATCCATTTATCCCTATTGGACATCATCCTAGTAGATTTAGCTCACTGCTCCAGCTTGCCAAGATCCCATTGGATCCCTATAACCACCTCTACATTGGCTCTTCTTCCCAGCTTTGGGAGGGGATACACTTGGTAAAAGTGACCTCTCTACCTTCATCTATCCATGTCACTGATAAAAATTTGATGGCCAAGCACAGATTCATTCCCGAGGCACTCTGTGGGAAATGTCTTCCTGCCACGTTGACATTGACCCATTAACAGCTCTTCTTGGAGTCTGGCCACCCAACCAGCTCAGAATCCATTTAACCAGAGTTTCTTAAACATTTTCCATCTGTGATCCTTTTCTTTAGAATTTTTACACGACTCTGGGTATTTGACATATAAAATACGTGTGCAAATTAAACCTTTACTTACAGCAAATCATAAAGAAATTTATCTTAAAATAATTCTTTGGGATACATCGAATTTTTACCATTTATTAAAAATGAAAGCCAATTTGCATGCTAATGAGATGGATGCCCTTGTTTATTTTAATAAAGAACTAAATGTTGCTGGAATATTTGCTACTTTTTACTGCTGCCAATTTTTTTTTGCAACACCCACATTCAGTTAGCACCCCATATGGGGTCACAACCCACAGTTTAAGAAGCTTTGACCTAAATTACATCTCCCAATCTCTTCTACAAGGACGGAACAAGATACACTGTTAAAGCTTTACCAGGGTTTAGGGAAACAGTATCCATTACATCCTCTCCTAGTTTAGTAAGGAAGGAAGTGAGATTGTCTGTAGGTTCTGTTTTCTTCCCCTTTCTTGATAATCAGGACCTTACTCGCCCTCCTCCAATCTTGGGGCACTGCTTCAGTTTCCCTTGATTTTGTTCAAATTTCCTGGCAGCAGCTCTGCCCTCCTAGCTGCTGGTTCTTTCGTGATCTGAGAATGTTCTTCATCTCAGACAAAGTCCCAGAAGCACTCAGGTGCTTGCTTTGCTTTCTTCCTGTCTCCTGACTAATCTTGCACATCAGCTCCCTGTTAATCATTTTTTTGTTCCTTTATGTCCGGTGCAAAGGGCATCTCTCCTTGGCAGAAAAAAACAAGTAAAATTAGCAACCCAACAGTTCGGCCTTCTTTGTTGTCCACTAGGTGGCGCAGTGAGCAGAGAGATGATTGAATCCATGAATCCATTGAATTCTGCCTTTGCTGGTTCTGTGACTGTAGGCAAGTCATTCAACTCTTAAGTCTTGGTTTTCTAGTCTGTGAAATGGGAATTATAATAATAGCACCTGCTTTATAGGGTTAGCGTGAGTTTCGAACTAGATGATAAATGTAAATCTTTCTGCAAACCAGAAAGTGCTTTTTGAATGTTAGATATAACGATGATGATTATCCCATTCATTCTAAGCAAAGGGTTTATCCCATTTGGAGTCCCCCTTTTTCCCCCCTCCCTCAATATAACTAAAAAAAAAAAACAAACAAAACCTTGCCCTTTTGTAGGTCATTAGCTTCTGTCACCAGTTTCAGTTCTTTTTTTTTTTGAGTGATTTGAACTTTTCAAAATGTTTCATTTATTTCATTAAATATTTCTCAATTATATTTAAAATTTTAAACATTCTTTTTTGTTTTTTTATTTTTATTTTTTTATTTATTTTTATTATTTTTTTAAACATTCATTTTTAAAAATTGAGTTCCAAATTCTCCCCCCCCCCACCTGCCTTCCAATAAATACAGTTGAAACTTTAGCTGAGACTTAAAGAAAGCCAGGGAATCCAGGAAACAGAGATGAGAAGGAAGAGCAGTGGGGGACAGCTAGAGATGGATTTCTGATGCTAATTTTTTTTTAATTGGATTTTACATCACTTTATATTCTCCTCTTAGCCTGGCTTTGCTTCTATAGTACACTCTGGGGCTGCTTCTGCTTCTGCTTTTTCTTTTTCTTCTTCTTCTTCTTCTTTTTCTTCTTCTTCTTCGTCATCATTGTCATTGTTGTCTTCTTTTTTAATAATAGTTTTACATTTTCAAAACACATTTAAAGATAGTTTTCAACATTCACTCCTGCAAAACCCTATGCTGCAAATCTTTCTTCCTCCTTCCTCCTACCACCCCTTCTCCTAGATAGCAAGCAATTCAATATATTTTAAACATGTGCAATTCTCCACATATACCTCCACATCCCCCATGCTGCACAAGAAAAATCAGATCAAAAAGGAAAAAAAGATGAGAAAGAAGACAAAAAAATAAGCAAACAACAAAAAGGTGAAAATACTAGGTTGTGATCCACACTCAGTCCCCATAGTTCTCTCTTTGGATGAAGATGGCTCTCTCTCATCACAAATCTATTGGAATTGTCCTGGATCATCTCATTGTTGAAAAGAGCCATGTCCATCACAGTTGATCATCACATAATCTTCTTGTGGCTGTGTACAATGTTCTCTTGTTCTACTCACTTCACTTAACATCAGTGGGGCTCCTTTTCCTTTTAAAATTTTTTTTAAAATTTATTTTTAAAAAGCATTGCTTTGTGAATCATGTTGGTAAAGAAAAATCAGAGCAAAAGGGAAAAATCATGGAAGAGATAAAAAAAAAAGTGTACATAGCACATGTTGATTTACATTCAGTCTCCTTGGTTCTTTTTCTGGATGCAGATTCTATGTTCTGTCCAAAGCCTATTGGGCTTACCTTGGATCACTGAACCCCTGAGAAGAATCAAGTCTTTCATAGTTGATCATCACATCTTCTTTTTTAATTTTTTTTTAATTTTTTAAATTTTTTTGATCATCACATCTTTTTGCTGTTATTGTGTACAATGTATTCCTGGTTCTCCTTGTTTTGCTCAGCATCAGTTCATGGAACTCTTCTGAGGCCTTTCTAAAATCAGCTTGTTTGTCATTTTTTATAGAATAATAATATTCCATTATTTTCATATACTACAATTTATTCAGCCATTCCCCAACTGATGGACATCTCCTCATTTTCCAATTCTTTGCTACCACAAAAAAAAAATGCTACAAACATTTTTGCAAATGTGGGTCCTTTTCCCTCCTTTAAGCTTTCCTTGGGATACAGACCTAGTAATGGCGCTGCTGGGTTAAAGGGTATGCACAATTTGATAGCCCTTTAGGCATAGTTCCAGATTGCTCTCTAGAATGTTTGGGATCATTTTACAACTCCACCAACAATGCATTAGTGTTGGGGCTCCTTTTCCTAACCCATACATAGACTAGCAGGTCATTTCCTTAGAGTATGGATACTATATCTCTTCTCATGGCTCTGGAGTAATCCTGAGGGGTTGGGAGTATCTAATACTATTATCCATAAATTCCCAACCAGTGTGTTTCTTCCCTATACCAGTTAATATGTTATAAATATCAATTAACCAATTTATAGTAGGATTTTTAAAAATACATAAAAAAGCTTTAATTTAAAAAATTACATAGGGATAAAAAATGTATACAAAGGCCTAAGAGGTCCTTGAAGATTGGAAACACACTCTTACCTTTACACATCTACTCTTTTTTTTTTTTTTTTTTTTTTTGCTTTTTGCTGAGGCAATTGGGGTTAAGTGACTTGCCCAGGGTCACACAGCTAGGGAATGTTAAGTGTCTGAGACCAGATTTGAACTCAGGTCCTCCTGACTTCAGGGCTGGTGCTCTATCCACTGCGCCACCTAGCTGCCCCTACACATCTACTCTTTAAGGAGAATGAGCCCACAGTTTAAAGTGGTTGTTTTAAAATATTCTGCCCCAACCAAGTTCACTTGTGGGGGTGCTGAAATAACCCCCTACATACAGATCTTAGTGTCTTAAAGAACTGCTTTGATATACTACTGGAGTTGGGTTACGCTGGTTTCTCTTGAGGGTTAGCTCTTAATTGGACCTGGCTATTGCTACATTGGCTTTGACTGCTGAAGGGACCCTGGATGGCCCTGATGGTCTCTGGAACCTCCCAAGGTCTTAATTTGGTTCTAATCGCCCATCTCTGATACTTATCCATCTAAGAACAGGAAACAATAAATACAAGAGGGAGAAAATATCAGGGCCATGAATCTGCAGGCATGTGGCAGATGGGGTGAAGGGAGAGATTCTGGCCTCAAGCATCACTCAGGAAGGGTGAGTGTGACCAGTCAAATCTTCAGTGTATAAGTTCACTTCTGGCTCAGCAGCTGATTAAAGAGCTTTTTTTCTTTTTCTTTTTTTTTTTTTAATACCATAGAAATGGCAGATGTAGTCAGAAAGATATGATAAATGGCAGAAATGGTCAGAGGATATCTGAGTTTGCTCCAAAAGGGGAGGAAAGGGATCCTCCCTTCCACATGGCAGCCTCCATATGGGAGACTATAGCAGGGAAGGCTTTAAGGACTGGGCAGGCCTTCAGTGGCCAGGTCCCTCACTGTTTTTTGTCTTTCTATAGACTTTTTAAAAACCTAAGCTGGTTGGTGAGTTCCCTGTGGATGCACACCAGTCTCTTCAGATCCCATTTGTCTTCCTGGAACTGTTCTCTTTTAGATCTCCAAATTTCATCCTTGCACATTTCCTTCCCCTCTAAGGGATGATGTCCTCATAACAAGTCTAGTCACTGGTGTCCTATCCATTTTTCCTTTGAGTGCTTTGAAATCTGCTTCCCCCAGATCTTGTGTGAATGTCAAACTGGGCCCAGATTTCCCCTCTTTTTCTGTCACAAACTTTTTAGAAAAAAGTGGTCACTTCCCCTTAGATTTCCCACTAGGTCCACCCCAGTGATCTATTGGTAAGAAACAGGCCCAGAATGAAATTGCCCTTGGTTGGTACCTTTATTTTTTGAAGAATGAAGAAAGCTGTTTGATGAAATGAGACAAGACAGGAGGTGTGAGAGAGGAGAGAGGGTAAAAGGGAGTAGAGAATGGGAGGAAATGAGGAGAAAGAAAGGAGAAAGAGGAGAGTGAGGGAGAAAGAAGAGAGAGCTAGAGACAGAGACAGACACACACAGAAAAAGAAGGAGGGGGGAGGAAAGAGAGAGGGAGACAAAGACAGAGTAAGAGAGAGAAGACAGACACACACAGAGAAAGAAGGAAAGGCGGGGAGAAGAGAGAGACAAAGATAGAGTGAGAAAGAGGAAAGATAGAAGTGGAGAAAGACAGAGAGACAGACACAGGGAAAAAGTCACACACAGAGAGACAGAGAGAGAGACACAGAGAGAGAGAGACAAAAGAGAGAGAGAGGAAAAACAGAGAAGTGGAGAAAGATAGACAGAGACAGATGGAGAGGGAAAAAGAGTCACACTCACAGAGAGAGACAGAGACAGAGACAGAGACAGAGAGAGAGACAAAAGAGAGTGAGAGAGGAAAAACAGAAGTGGAGAAAGACAGAGACAGATGGAGAGGGAAAAAGAGTCATACACACACACACAGAGACAGAGAGACAGAGAGAGAGTAAGAGAAAGAGACAGAGACAGAGACAGAGAGAGACAGAGAGAGAGAGACAGAGAGAGAGACAGAGAGACAGAGAAACATGTCAGCAGACATCTGAATACTTACTATGTCATGAGGATGGAGAGCTGGGCCTAGAAAGCTTCAGTTCAAATATAGCCTTAGAAACTTACTGGATTTATGACTCTGTGCAAGTCACTTAAACTCTCTGCCTCAGTTTCCTCAACTGTAAAATGGAGACAGTAATAGTACTTACCTCCCAGAATTGTTGTGAAGATCAAATGAAATTGTGAAGTGTCTGGCTCCAAGCAGTCGCTCAGTAAATGCTCATTTCTTTCCCCTTGCCTTCCCCTCTGTATCGGGCTGGTGATGGCCCTGTAAATTCCTCATCTAGTTCCTCTTTCTGTTCAGGTGGCCTGTGGTATACCCTGATGGCAAAATCACTTTAACTTTTCCCTCCCTTTGACCTTCACCCAAGTGCTTTCACTTATACCAACCATTTTCTTACAGGTGGATGTTTTTAATATATGATAATACCTTCCCCTTTCCCTGCTCTGTCTCAGCCTCCAGTGACTCCACTAGGGCTGTGGGGAAGCCACGTGTCCCGACAATGGGTGTCATAGATAAATATGGGGCCCAATTTGTCTCCCTGTGGTAGGAACAGACCTTTGGCTCCTTTTGCCTGTTGCTTACACTGAGCATTTATGTCTAGATATCGGGAAGCCATGGTTTTAATTATTGACACTTTCCTTTGAACTTTGGGGGAGTATCTCAGTTGCTATTCTTCCTTAATTGTAGTTAATTTCTGTGGTGTCTAACTTGGTGTATAGGGCACTGGGCTTGAAGGCAGGAAGTCCTGGGTTCAAATCCTGCCTTAGACATCTTTTAGCTGTGTGAACCTGGGCAAATCCCTGTTTTCTCATCTCTCAAGTGAGGTGAGGGTGGGAGGAGAAGGGGGAGGTTGATGGCTCCTAAGGACCCTTCTGCTCTAAATCTATGGTTCCTCCTTCATCCTCTTCTTTCAGTTTGAAATCTTTTTCTGAAGGGGCAGCTAGGTGGCACAGTGGATAGAGTACCAGCCCTGAAGTCAGGAGGACCTGAGTTCAAATCTGATCTCAGACACGTAACAGCTGTATGACCCTGGGCAAGTCACTTAACCCCAATTGCCTCAGCAGAAAAAAAAAAAAAAGAAATCTTTTTCCGAGACACTAGACAAGTATATCCTCCATCTCTGGCCGGGCACCTGTCATTTCTATAATCGAAGCTGGGGTCCAGAAATCTCAACTTCGCTTTGACATCTCCTTCTTGAACAGGGGACTCTCCCCCTAGTTTCAAATCCTTTTCTCTTTCTTGTGGTGAATTATATGAGTCCATATTGACTCCCGGCCAGAGCACTCAACCAGTCAACATTCATTAAGTGCCTACTAAGTACCAGGTATTAGCGACTCAGGTAGAAGTGGCAGAGGGAGTGGGGCCACAGAGGAGCTGACTAGGACTTTGCCCCATTCCTGCCTGTTGAAAAATTGGCCATCCTTGCAGGCTGTCTTCCCCAGAAAGTCATCCCTTCCTTGATTGTCAAGGCACTGGACAGTAGAAAGAATCATTATCTGGTGAGAAGATCTAGGTGCTAGGTTCAGCTTTCACACTTAATTACTCATGTGAGCTTAGGCAATGCCTTCCCCTGGCTGGACATCAGTGTTCCCCTCTGTAATATGGGAGAATAGCCCTAGTAACATTGGCTGCTTCAGATTGGAAAGATGACACTTTGCCGTTGATTTTTAGGGTCTTTGAGAGGTTTTGAGAAGGGGATGATGTCAGGGAGGGAGCTCTATGGTAAGAGGGAGTCAGTCAAAGGGAACAAAGAGAGAAAGTTTCATGGTTCCTGCCAGCCTGCTGTACCCTTACACCCATCCATAGGCCCAGTCCAGGGACTTCTTTTCTTCTCTCTCAAATCCTTTCCCCATTTGGTTGTTTCCTCTGCTTGCTGATTCTACAGAGAGGGAAACTGAAGCCAATGGAAGGGAAGGGACTTAGATTGAATTCTATAGGTGAGTTAAGATTTGCACCTGGGACCTCTGGCTCCAGGCAGAGCTTTTCCTACTGTGTCAAACCACATTCTTCTATGGGGCTTTGGTGCAAATGACTTTGTTTCATACTCAGATTTAAAGGTGGATGATGGAGAGAACATGGGGCTGGGTCATTCACTCTTTCCTGTGGGCTGTATGATAGCTTCCTACTGGATCTTCTTGCTTCCAAACTCTCCCTTCCTCAATGCTCCCACCAGCAGGATCTTGCCTTTTTGGCTCATAGACCTGACCCTGTCACTTCCCTGCAGAGAAAAGCTACCCTGGCTTCCTCCTGTCACTATCACAAAGTTCCTCTCCTGTCTTTTATGACCCTCCCCACCTCTATCCTTGCCCCCACCCCCAGAAACTACTCTCTTCCCTCCTCCCTCTACATACCCTGAACTCTGTAACTTCTGTTTTCATGCCCTGGGAATGCCATCCTCCCTTGGGACTGCCAGTTTTTTAAGGTCCAGCCTGGGGCCCTCCTCCCCCTTTTTCACAAAGCCTCCCCTGAGTCTTTGCCAAGCCAAATGATGCTCCCTCTCCTTCTGCCTACTCCTTTCCTCCTCTCTTCCTTCTCTCCCTTTCTGCCCTCAGAAGAACCAGATCTGGGTCTGTTCTTATCCAGCGTGGACCACATCCTGTCTTTTATCATAGCTGTATTCTTGCCCCCTCATTTCACAGAGGGAGAAACTGAGGCTCAGAAAAGGCAAGGGGTTGCCTGGGGTCACACAGCTAGGAAGTGGCAGAGTTGGGACTGGGATATAGGGCTTCCAACTCCATCTCTCCCCTCCCCTTTCCCCTCCAATCACATGATCAAAACTACTGGGATGTGATAGCTTGGGCACTGCATGCAGCAGGTGCTAAATAAATGTTTGGATTTGAATTCACTTCATCATCTAGAATACAGCTTCTTAAACTGTGAGTTGTAACCCCATATGGGGCCATATAACTGAATGTGGGGGTCATGAAATTAGGATTTTCTATTTGTAAACCTATTTTATATACCTATACACCCACGGTTGCATACAATTTCTTGGACCAAAAAGATTCTTGAGTGGAAAAAGTTTAAGAAACTCTGGGCTAGAGGCTTGAAGGACATCGCTAAGTTGGAGAATAGGGAGGCTGGACTGGTGAGGGAGGGGCCTTAAGATCACGCCCCACGAGCATCATGGTCATGGTATGCTTGACCAAAACGCGGGTGGTCCACCACAATGGCTCCCACTTGTGGATTTATTTAGCTTGGCCCCAGCAGGAGAGAGCAGGGGCAATGTTTGCAGAGCCAGGAGTAGGGGGCTAGCTCCTCCAGTGGATGGAGTCCCCAGTTCTTGTCCAAGCCCTCCTTGTCACTGCCTACTTATGGACTCCAAGCCAGGCTCCCTTCTCAGATTTGGGCTTCCTAATAATCTGAGCCAGCTGCTTGGGAAGTAGTGAGCTCTCCATCCAGCAGAGACTGGAGGGCCACCACTTGTGAGGGATGCTATAAGAGGGAAGGGATCTTGTTTGGGTAGGGGTTCTGAGCCTCTATAAACTGGGATCATCCATTATTGGAATAGGATGATTCAATTCTCTGAATTTGAGAATCGGGAAGGGATTATAGGATCTGTCAGTGTTGAATTGGAGAAACTGAGGCTGAGAGAGAAAATGACTAAGTTGGGCTCCCCCATGACAAGACCTTGGGGGGCCCTGAGCTGCAAGAGGAATGAAGAATGAGTTTGGGCTTGGGACTGAAGAAAAGGGAGCATTGTTAAGAAGGGCCGGCCTGGCCGGGCTCCCCCCGGGGGGCTGGGTGGGCATGGCCCCTCCTCTCTCTAGACCTTCAGAGCTGCAGAGGTGCCAGCCTGGCAGACTGAGGACGCACAGCAGGCCGGCACGGGCTGCCAGGGAGACAGACGGGGCGCCTCCGGGGCTTGGCACGGGGACCTTGAGCAGTGGGGAGGGGAGGGGAAGAAGGGAAGACTAAAGCTGCCGGCTTCAGTGTGCACGGGGTGCTCACCCAGGCTTGTGTATCTCATGCACATGTGTGTTCTCACGTGAGCCTGAGCACACGTGTGTGCTTGGATGGGCGAGATGTTTCCAGAAGAACCGGCAGCCCGGATGACGGCGGGCAAGGTGAAAGGTGCCCCCGAGGCTGAGTAGGAGAACAGCGTCACCTCCCAGCCCCCCAAGCCCCCACAGAGGCCCCAGTCTGCCTCATTCCCAGCTGCCCCCCTTCCCTGCCCCTCATGGCCATCGGCCCAGGACCCTAAACATTCAGGTGTCATTATAGATATTGACATTGTCCCCAAGAGCTGTCTGGGACCAGGGGCATGTGGGGTGGGAGCAGTGTAGACAGTATAAGGGGCAGGGCTGTAGACAATGTACCCATGGGGATGGGGAGGAGGTAGAGGAAGGACTGGCGCTGGGGACAAATGACAAGCCCCCTAGCAGGTATGAAAAAAAACACATGTATTTGGTTTACAACGAACAAGATTTACAGAGGGGAGAGGGTGGGGGCGGGGAGGAGACCTTCTGGGGGGTCTCCTCCCTGCAGCAGCCCAGGGCCCCAGGGCCATGGAAGGAGACCACGCGGGCGGGCCACGTGACCCGCTCCACTCCGTGCGGTCTTCATATGTCCCAGGGCTGCTCCAGGCTCACGTGATCTTGGACACGTGGCCTTCTCTGTGCCCTCCCCCTGTCCGGACACCGAATGCTCCACGGACACGACATCTGATGTCTGACTCGGGACACGAACATCCACACTGACGAAACCCATGTGTTCACTAGACACGACAAAGACTCCCACGGTGGGGGAAAGTCCACGCTGGCCAGCCGCTCTCGGGCCGCCACCACACCCGCCAACCACAGGCTGCCCCATGTGCCCGGCCCCCCGGGGCCCGAGGGCGGGGAGGGTGGGGGCCAGGCTGGGGAAAAGTCGTACCGAATTTTGTCTCTCGCCTCCTGGGAAAGACAGAGAGGCTAGAGAGGCCGCCGGGCGGCAGCTGAGCGACGGGGACGGGCAGGCGGATACTCGGACCTCGGGCAGCTCAGAGCGTGCTCAGAGAGGCCCCAAGGCCCCAAGGCGGCTGTCCTGGGCGCGTGCCAGGGCTGAGCCTCGGGCCCCCGGCCGTCCGTCTGTCCCCACACACACACCAAGAACCAGGGCTTGCTGTCTCTTCTATGCTGGTTTGGTCCCAAGTCACAAGCATCAGAGGATCAATAAGGCACATTTACAAATCACTGCGGAAACACCCCAAACGCTGTGGCCCGTGTGTGCGACTGGCGCCCCGCCGGCCCTGATCGCCCCCAACTTTGCTGCCGGGATGGAGGGGGATCCTGGGCCAGCTGTGCTGCATGGGGCTCGAGGGACATCCTGGGGCCCGCCGTGGTGGGCAGGCTGAGGGCCATCCCAGGGCCCTCATGCGGCCGTCCCGGGGCCCTCGTCCGGACTCCCCGGGGCCCTCGTCTGGCCTCCTCGGGGTCCTCTGTGGCAGGCAGGCTGAGGGCCGTCCCGGGGCCCTCGTCCGGCCTCGGCTTCACCTCTGGGAAGGTGACATCTACGTTTCTAAGAGAGAGAGGTCTACTTCTCACACCCACACGCAAGCGAGCGGCGAGCAAGCTCCATCAACAGGGAATTTACAGTCACAATCCTTTGAACGTCTCATTTTGCTGATCCAGACAAATCTTGATTTCCGTTCCTTGTAGAACTGTCCGTTTTAAAATGGGATACGCGCTCCTCAGAAGAGGACGGAAAGAGCCCAGAACGGCGCCGTCAGAGGTCCGTGACCTTGTTCTCCAGAGCCGCCGCAATCTGCTGCAGGCGGAAGGCCAGCTGCATCTTTTGGGCCGCAGGATCCCCCTCCAGGGCATTGATGATCTGGGGGGGGCCGACAGAAAGACAGGCTGCAGTGGGCTAGGGGCTGTGTGTGTGTGTGTGGGGGGGTCCCGGGCTCTCCGGCTGCCCACCCGGGGAGCAGCAGCCCCCGAGTTCAGATCCAGTCTCAATCACTGAACTGTGTGAGCCTGGGCCAGTCACTCGAGCCCGCTGCCTCGGAAAAAGCATCCAGGACTCCGGTCTGGGGCGCACCCGGCTCCCCTCCCTCCCGGCTCCCCCCCCCGCTCCCCCCACCCACCCCCTACCTCATCGTAGTATTTCTGGGTGTACTGGTAGAGCTGATGCAAGGCGACGAGGGTGTTCAGAGAGTCCGTGTGGGCCTGGGGAGACAGCGCCAGCTTGGTGAGCAAAGCCAGAGGCCCCTGCGCAGAGGAGCCGGCCCAGGGGGAGGGGAGGGCTTCCAGGCCCGACGCACAGTCACACAGGTGGGCATCCTCTCGCGGTCCCAAAGCGGTCCTTTGGCTTAAGCCCCCTCACCCACCCCCCCGAGCCCTGGCATCCGGGCAGGGCTGGTGGGGAACTTTTTGCCTAGGTGAGCAATTAGCTTTGGGAACGGAGAGGTAAACAGAGGCACAGTTGGAGGGCACTAATGGTCTCTCCCGCTGGGGAGGAAGGGAGGGAGGGAGGACGGGGTCTCCAGGGCACCCAGGGACAGGGAGACCCCTCCACGTGCAGTCACGGACACCCCAGCCCAGTCCCCTCGGGCAGCCCCTTCCCCTCCAGAGCCACCCACACAGCTGCTGGAACACCCCCCCCCTCATTTCCATACCCCCCCACGCCTCATTAGCATAACTTTGCATTCCCAGCCCCAGCCCCACAATGAAGCAGCCCCCCTTCTCCCCCCAGCTATGGCAGGTGACTCATTGGAGACCGGGAGGGGGCCCCATTCACTGAGATGGGGTGGGGGGGGGAAGAGGGGGAGAGAGAGAGAGAGAGAAAAGGCCGCCCCCTTCCTCCCCCCCCTTACCCGGGAAATCTCGGCTAAGTGGGTGTTCATGTCCTGGTCGCTCACTTGCACCATCTGCCGAATCCCTCGGTAGTAGCTGCAGACACACAGACAAACGGATAGATGAGGAGGGAGGAGGTCACCAGCTGCAGAGGGATTAAGGGGTCCTGGACTCTCCGGCCGCCTACCCACCCCTCAGGGATCCGGGGATGTGGGGGACGGCCTCGGGGACCCGGAAATGTGGGGGACAGCCTTAGGAAGCCCTGGAGTCAGAAAGGGCAGCCTTGGGGATCCAGTGATGTGGGGGATGGCCTCAGGGACCCGGCAATGTGGGGGACAGGCTTGGGGACCCAGCAATGTGGGAGAGGGCCTCAGGAAGCCCCTGAGTCAGAGGGGACGGCCTCAGGGATCCAGCAATATGGGGAATGGCCTCAGGGACCCGGCAATGTGGGGGGAGGGCCTCTGGAAGTCCCTGAGTCAGAAGGGACAGCCTTGGGGATCCAGTGAGGTGGGGGATGGCCTCAGGGACCCAGTAATGTGGGGGACGGCCTCAGGGACCCGGCAATGTGGGAGATGGCCTTGGGGACCTGGGAATGTGGGGGATGGCTTCAGGAAGCCCCTGAGTCAGAGGGGACGTGGGACAGAAGCCTCTGGGGCCAGCCAGACCCTGTGAAGCTCAGCCCGGATCAGACGGGGGCATGCTGGGCCGGGGTCAGGGAGGGAGACCAGGGCTGGATGGGACGGTCAGAGAGGGTTCTGGGAGAAGGACGCCGCTCTCCACCACAGCCCTGAGGCCATTGGGAAGTGGGGGGAGAAGGCAGGACAGGGGCTGAACTCACTCCTCCACCATCTTCTTGTAGGTAGAAATCTCTTTGGCATAGAGCAGTTTGTTACTGGGGGAATCCTGGGGGAAAACAGAATTGCCGGTGATCTTCAGAGAGCAACCTTGGAAGGGGGAAGCAGGGGGAAGGGGGAAGCAGGGGGGAGGGGGGCAGGGAAGGGGGCAAGGCTGGCTCTGCCCTGGAGGACTGGCCCAGCTGGAGCACAGAGGCTGGCTTCCAGCACCTCCCTAGAAGTCCAGAGAGCCACCGGCTCCTCCCAGAACAGCAGCAAAACGCCGTCGGGGCCGTGGGCTCCTGACAGAGCGGCCGAGAGCTCATCTGGGCTCTCTGTGCTGGGTGAGCATTTGCCCTCTCTGATTTCTGGAAACTGAGGCAAGAGGGCCACAGAGGTAAACTGAGGCAGGGAGGCCACCAAGAAGGGGCCAGAGTGTCCCTCCTGAGGAGAGGTGCTACTGCATGGCCAAATGGCTTTTTGTGTCCCCTTCTTTCTTTTTGTAGCCTTTGTTACAAGGGACGGCTGCTTGGTAGGGAAAAGGGAAGGGACTTCTGGGAAATGAAGGTGATATAAAAATGACAGATTAAAAATAAGATGAAAGAACACCCGATCGCCCACAAAAGGGGCTTCCCACCCCCTGCTGGACACCTCCCCATCATGTGCACTCCCAAACGACAGCTAGGTGGGCTGGAGGGAGCACTGGCCCCAAGATCTGGGTTCAAATCCTTCCTTAGATATTTAGTGGCTCAGAATGGGGAGAAGTCCCTGCCCTGCCTGTCATGGATGGATGCAAAGCACCAGTCTAAGTGGAGCCCCCGTGCCCTGGGATCAAATGGAGGACGGGAAACAAGGGCTTGGGGAGACGGCTGGGGTGGGCGAGGGGGTGAGGGGATCAGCCACTCACCCTGCTCAGCTTGTGCTCTGTCCGGGTGCACGCATCCATGAAAGTCTGAGCGATGACGGACAAGGAGGAGTCTACGACCTCCGGGACGTGGACGTCAAAGATGAAGTGAGGGTTCTTCAGGATGTTCACCCAGAATCGGAGTGGTAAACTGAGGGAGGAGGCCACAGAGAGGCAGAACTGAGGCAGGAGGTAAACTGAGGCAGGAGGCCACAGAGAGGTAGACTTAGGGAGAGACTACAGGATGTAAACTGAGGCAGGAGGCCACAGAGAAGCGGACTTAGGAGGAGACCACAGGAGGTAACTGAGGGAGAACAAACAGCATTATGACAGGGGTACATTTAAGGGTCTAGGAGTGGATGGGAGAGCAATCAGGACTGAGCAGAATTCGGAGCCATTCTTGACCCCACCATGGCAGTAAAACGGGCAGAGTCCCGTGCCAGGCTTTCCAGATGTGGCAGGGGCCCCTTTCTCCCCGCCCATTACCTGTTGGTTTTCCAGATGTGAATGGTGTCCTCATCCTTGATTTCGTGTTTCTCTGCCTGCTCATCCAGGAAGTCAAAGAAGTATTTGACGGCAGGCGGGACAGTTGGGCTGGGGGTCAGGACGCTGTGGAAGAAGTTATCCACGAACTGCTGCAGCGTGCCCTGGGGGACGGGAAGACGGCAGGGAAGCACAGAGTGAGAGGCCTGTGCAGCCCCCCGTGTTCTCAGCCCTCTAGCTCCCAGCTCCCAGCCCTTAGCCCCCAGTGCTCCCAATCCCCAAGCTCCAGCCTAGCCCCGAGCCCCTGCACCTTCACAGACAGCAGGCGGGTCAGGTAGATCTCCGTGATGGCCTTGGTCCTCTCCTTCTCCTTCATGCTGCCCCTCTTGGACTTCCCTTCTTCCACCTCGTCCGTGGGCCGCACCAAGTGCCATACTCTGTTCTCCTCCTCCAGAAGAGCGTGGCCTGGGGTGGGGGAGAAGGAGGGCTGAGGAGGGGCGTCCTGGTGGGCCTTAAATGCAGCTGATTGATGCCTGGGCCCGGGCCAGCCCTCTGCTCTCTGCCCCCCAAAAGCTACTGGGGCATCAGTCAGGGCTTCTGATAAGGGGCTGGGGAAAGGGGGGGGGATCAGCAACAAGGATCTCCCCCGGGAAGCCCCCTGAGAGCTTCTGACCTTCTAAGCTCAAGGGCCATGGAGGAACTGAGGTACAGAGAGGGAAGTGACCGGTCCATGGCGACACAGATACAGAGGCCAAAGGAGGAAAGAGGTGGGGGAGGGGGAAGACTCACGCTCGCCAGGCAGGTCCTGCTGGCTGTCCTCAGGCTGCTGCGAGATCCCCATCTTGGAAAGGATAAGGGTGGCCCCGTCGCGGACCTGGGGGGACATGGCTGTAGCTTTAGGACTCCTGGGACCACAGGCCCCTCCTGTGGTCCCCCTGACTCAAGCTCTGGGGCCTTCCCAGGACTGCTGGAGGCCCAGCCTGAGAAAGTGGGGGAACTGGGGGGCATGCTAAAATAATGGGGGCCCAGTAGCTGGGGGGACCATGGCTGAGATGGAGATGAGGGGAAGAGCCATGGCTGAGACAGTGGGGGATCTGGGGGCTAGAGGGGCCATGGCTGAGATGGTGAGAGGTTGGAGGCCATGGCTGAGATGGTGGGGGGCCCAAGGGGTGGGGGAGGGGGCATGGCTGAGAAGGGGAGGGCCTGGGGGAGGGACGCCAAGCCCGGCCACACTTACGTTGTAGTGCATGAGTGTATTGATGCGTTTCCAGCGGCCATCCCGCTGTGAAGTGAGATCTAAGTCACTCAGGATCTGGGCCGTGGATCCGGGACGCCACTCTGTGGGGAGACGGCCCAACTTACATTTGTGCCAGGCCCGCCACCAGGCTCAGGCGCCCCATTTTATAAATGCCAAATGTGACAAAGGAAACCTTGCGACTCGGCAAGTTTCTGGGGTGAAAACTCCACTTGGTCCTGAGCAGGAATCACCTTTACAACCTCCCAGGCAGGTAATCAGGCAGCCTGGGTTGGAAGTCCCAGGTGACAGGGAGCTCACTCCCTCTTGAGGCGGTCTGTTCCACTTTCAACAAATGAGCCTCCCTTGGGTTCTCCTAGAAGGAGGCTCATTCCTTTCCTCCCTATAGGCTCAGCCTGGGGTCTACCAGAGAAAACGGCAGCTCTTTGAAGGCTCTTGTCCCTGTGTCCCAGCACTGAGCACTGTGCCTGGTATACAGCCGGTGCTCCCTAAAGGCCTGATGCTTGGTGAGTTGGAAAGATTTCAGCCCAAATGGGATTTTCAATTTTGCTTTCCCCCTTGGGGCTCCCAACACCCACCTCCAGGCTCTGTCAGCCATGCTTTGGGGTCAGGCAGAATTAGGAGCCCTGGGGGACATTGAGGTTGGGGTCAGCAGGAGATGAACCCCCTTTCCAAGAGTGTCCCGAAGGGGAAGGATGGGCCACCAGCAGGCTGGGACCAGCCCTTCCAGGGAACGCTAGAGGAAATCCGTTCTCTCCCACCTCTTCCCTTCAAACCCTCCAGCCTCCCCGGCCATCAGCCTCCTTGTCTCCCATGACCCGCCTCTCGCCTTCCCATCAGCCACAAAGAGATGGCCACCTTATCTCTCTATCACCTATGCGTCCGCTCCCTCCATGGCCCAGAAGTCCGGGGCTCTGTGGGCACTTGCTCCCCCTCCCAATCTCTGCCACATCATGATTCAGGTTGACTTTCCACTGCCTTGTACTTGCCCATCTCTCCCCTCTCCCATCCTAGTCCTACCACCCCAGGCCAGAGCCGGCTCTGGACCACTGCCCCCTTCTTCTTCCTCAGGGGCTGTTGGGCTGGACAAAAGTCACATGACCAAAGAGACTCTCAACTGGGCTCTGGACGCAGCAAGATGAGCCTTTTAGGTCTTCCTACCGATTCTCCAGCCCTCTCCCCATAGCTAATGCCCCAAATCTCCTCTCCCTCCTCCAGCCTCCCTCACAAAAACTTCAAAGCCCTCTCGGGCAGCAGCTTGTTCTCTGAACGCTGTCCTCTTTCTCTCCCTCTGCATCTCTTTTCTGTCTCTCTCCCTCTCTTTCTGTCTCTCTAGCTCTTGCTCTCTTTAATTTTGTGTCCCTCTCTTTAGCTCTCTCTTTTCTCTGTCTGTCTCTCTCTGCTTCCCTCCATCCCTCCCTCTGTGTCTCTCGCTCCCTCTCTTCTTCCTTCCCTTTTTCTCTGTCTGTTTCTCTAGCTCTTGCTGGGTCTCTTTCTGTAGTTTTCTCTGGGTCCCTCTTTCTTTCTCTGTCTGTCTGTCTAGCTAGCTCTTGCTCTCTGTCTCTCTTGCTCTCTTTGTCTCTTTCTCGAGCTCTCTTTTTGTGTGTGTGTCTTTCTTTCCCTCCCTTTCTTCTTTCCCTTTCTCTCTGTTTCTCTAGCTCTTGCTCTCTGTCTCTTTCCATAGCTTTTTCTGTGTCTCTTTCTCTTTCTCTTTGTCTCACAAGCTCTCTTTCTGGTTCTATCTCTCTCTCAAGCTCTCTCAACTTCTCTTTCTGTATGTGTGTGTGTGTCTTTCTCTCCCTCCCTTTCTTCTTTCCCTTTCTCTGTTTCTCTAGCTCTTGCTGTCTCTTTCTGTAGCTTTCTCTGTGTCTTTCTCTTTCTCTTTGTCTCTCCCTTGATCTTTCTCAAGCTCTCTGTCTCTCAAGCTCTCTTTCTGGTTCTGTCTCTTTCTCTCCCTCCCTTTCTTCTTTCCCTTTCTCTCTGTTTCTCTAGCTCTTGCTCTCTCTTTCTGTAGCTTTCTCTGGGTCCCTTTCTCTTTCTCTTTGTCTCTCTCTCAAGCTCTCTGTCTTTCTCGAGCTCTCTTTCTGTATCTGTCTCTCCCTCCCTTTCTCCCTCCCCTCTCCCCCCTTCTATCCTCTTTCTTCCTCACTGCCTCTAAACATTTCCATGTTGAAGAAAACTTGATCTTGACCTTACTTGCCATGGCCTTGAGCCTC